>SNQJ01S0022512.1:98603-109051 GCA_010110895.2 Picea sitchensis
ATTAATCCTTATGGAAGGATAAAACTCCTCAAGCAATCCTTGCTTGTACAATCACAATATTCTTCACTATTATCACTATGGGCCCTCTAGGCCCCCCCACTACCTCTCTAGCTACCTTACATTGGACTAAACCTTGTTGAATACCAAGAAAAATTAATATAAAAAAAAAGGTTTTGTAAAACTATCCCTCTTTAATATCTCGACATATCACTTGATCATACCAATCCTGTATTGCGCCATGCTCTTCGATGATGTTATTATACATCAGGCCGACCTTTTGATTGTCTATGAAGTCATTAATTTTATCATGTCATTGTCCCCAAATTCAAATCAAGGGTTCGTGGCAGGCCATAAGGGTTACATGAGTCACTATGTTTTGAATCCCCTTGTCCTCTATTTTACGGGTTGTAATCAAGGTTTCAAGTGTTGGATGGTTTTAGGACGTCCTCAACTCCTTCAGTTTTCAATTGTCATGAGGTATGTCATTCTGAATTGATATGTTACTTATGGGTTTGGTTTGTTGCATCTACAATGTTCTTACCTTCACAAAAACCACCTGTCTGTTTTCTGGTTCGCCTTAGTTACCAACCCTTCCAAAGAACTTATGGCCCATGTAGTGAGAATAGAGTCGAATAGGTTGCAATCGTTACTAACTTATGATGACGTGACTAATATGCTCTCCAAGTTTGGGTGGTTAGGGTTTACATAGTCATTCAAGGTATTTAACATCGAAGTGGCCAGATAATTTGCCAAAAAAATCGATGGTACCAAGGTTAAGGTTGGGGATGTTCAGTTGCAAGTTGATGAGAAATTTATTGCTCAGGACATGGCTCTTCCTCAGTTAGGGGATAAATGGTTCAAAAACATGAAAGTGAAAAATATCCCATGGCAGTCTCTTTTGGCATCAAAAAGTTTGCAATACCACATTAAGGGTATTCCAATAGAACTCTTTCATAGAAGGTGGCACAGTCTCCTTATTAGAATATAAATGAATGTGCTCGTTTTACCATTGACAATATCAATATTGTCACCCAACCATAGGCCGAAGCCACCCTCCGATCACCTTAACCTTGACAGAGAGAAGAATACTGGTAGAAATCCAAAAGCCAAGCAAGGCTAATGCACCAAGCAAGAAGTAACCAAAGTTGATCAGAGAGTCCAACCCAAAACTGGCACAACACCTTCCTGGGACTTGCGCACAAGACTGCCAAACTGTAGTACGCACAAGTGACTTCTATGATTCTGAGAGTGTGTCAAATGATAGACTAGCGCCCTGTATTTATAGTAAAACTGACAGACTTGCCTGGACCAACTTCTCATTCTAGGTACTAATTAATTCATTTAATTATCTCTCTTCAGCCAACATCTCTTCTAGGGTTATGTTCATTTCTTTTATTTCTTCCAAAACATTTTAGTCTTGTCAAAGGTCACAATAGAGGTACATACCTCCCGAAGCTACCATAATATCAACACTCCCTCCTAGCTAGGGAGGTATGGTATTGAGCACAAACAGACCATTTAACTGGTAGTATCATGAGCACAGCCATTTTTATCCAACTAGATAATCTCCATGACAACCGGTACAATATCAATTGATATAACACAACTGTGTTTATCCATGGTATTACACAACTACTCAAACTGTGACACATAGTCACAAATAGTGGAACATATCCACCACATTAGCATACATCTACTATCATATAGTCTTCATAACAATCATTTGATAGCAACCTACACAGAAACAATGTTATGATATAAACTGAATCATCTGGTCCATTCTTTTACTCACATCTATGAGATCTGAAAAGAGTATCTGCCCTCAGAGTAGAACATCAATGATGGGATATATGGAATATTCTTCTCAAACAAGGAAGTATGATTGTTCTGATTTCTGAGCCTAGACCATTCCTCACCCTGGGCCATTCCTCTGACACTAAACAAAGTGTAACCTGGAGAGAATGAATCTGCCCTAAGGAATTCCTATCCCTGATTATTGAGCCTGGACCATTCCCCACCCTGGGACATTCCTCCGAAACTAAAAAAAGTGCAACCTGGAGAGAATGAATCTGCCCTAAGGAATGACTGTCCATACCATTTCCCATGTTAACCACAAGAGGAAATGATTGTCCTGCACCAACCTCCAAAACATACCATTCCTCATGTTAAACACAATGAGAAATCGTTGTCCGGCAAGGCAAGCTAGTCTTCTTAAGTAACCCTCAAGAAGAGAGACTGCCCTAGACCAATCCCCATGTTAACCACAATGGGAAGTCACTGTCTATGGTACATCAACAATCCATCGAACCATTTTCATTACGAAAATGACCATTTGATCTGGACCATTTTCTGAAATAGAAAATGTATGTCCGTCAAAAATCTCAATCCACTTTCTGAACTGGAAAGATTCTTTCCAAGCTGGACTATTTTTCAATCTTGAAGATGAATGTCCTCAATTCAATAATATGTCAGTGCTCCCTCCCAACCTAGAGAGTCATTTCTTCCGTTTCAACTAAGGGGGTTATTTCCACGATCCCCAACTTGTCTTAGAAATATGCAAACTTTATTTTGGACAGAGGCTTTGTTAGGATATATGTTATCTGCTCATCTGTGGAGATATACTGGAGCTTTACTTATCCTTCCTGGACTTTATCTCGAATAAATTAGTATTTATCTCAATATGTTTTGACCTTTCATGAAACACTGGGTGTTTTGGTAGTCTTATACAACTCTGATTGTCACAATGTATTATGGTCGAATCTAGAACCTGATCAAATAAATCAGAGATTAGCTTTCTCAACCATATTGCTTCTATGCATTCTTCACAAGCTATGATATATTATGCTTCTGTTGTGCTGAGTGCGACAGACTTTTGTTTCCTGCTACCCCAAGATATCATAGTGGAGCCCAAGCTGAAACACATCCCTGAAGTACTCTTTCTGTCTTCTGCACTTCCTACCCAATCTGAATTTGTAAATCCATGAAGTTGTATATCACTGGATGTGATATATCTTAAGCCATAGTTTATTGTCCCACGAATATATCTTAGGACATGATTTGCAGCTATCCAATGCTCATGTCTAGGTTCCACCTAGAACTGGCTCAGTGTATTCACGGCAAAGCAAATGTCTGGTCAAGTATTTACCAAACACATCAATGACCCAATTAATTGTCAATATAGTGATGGATCTACTGGATTAGAATCCGGATCTTTTACTTTTCTTATATCTATAGTCATAGGAGTGCCCATTGATTTGCAATCCATCATTCCAAACTTTTGAAGGATCTTTATTGTGTACTTTCCTTGTCCAAGGAATACTTCACCATGCTTCTGCCATACTTCTAGTCCCAAGTAATAATGCATGAGACCAAGATCTTTCATATCAAATTCATAAGCTAGTTCCTTCTTGCACTAGATGATGAGAGACTCTTCACCTGTTATGAATAGATCGTCAACATATAGTTGTATAATTACAAGTGCATTGTCCACGACTTTGTAGTAAAGGTTTGGATCTGCATGACTCTTGGAGAAACCAAGTCTCGTTAGATAGTTGTCCATTTTGGCATATCAAGCCCTTGGAGCTTGATTGAGTCCATATAAATATTTATTTAGTCTGCAAACGTGAGTGTCTCTGGAATGTACTTCAAACCCTTGAGGTTGTTCAATATATACCTCTTCTTCGATTGCTCCATTGAGGAAAGTTGTCTTTACATCCATCTGATGTAAGCTCCATCCCATGGAAGCAACAAGAGACATGACAGCTCTAATGGAAGTATATCTAGCAACCAGAGCAAATGTTTCGTCATAGTCTTCTCCCTCCTTCTGGGAGAACCCTCTAGCTATGAACCTTGCTTTATATTTATCCACGCTTCCGTCTGTTGCATGCTTGATCTTATATACCCATTTTGAAGTTACCACTGATTTTTATTTAGGTCTAGGCACAATTTCCCATACATCATTTTTCATGATGGATTGGTGTTCTTCCGTCATAGCTTATTTCCATTGTTTCTTTTGAACTGCTTCTTCAAACGTGTTAGGTTCTTCATCTAGAATCTTTGTCATACATGCTACATAGATTGAGAATCTTTTAGGCTTCTTAATTTTTTTGAATGTCCCATCTGGGACCTTGAGTCTTTCTTCTTCTTGTAAGGTAGCTTCAAGCCAACCTGGTCATTTCTTGGTCTTAGGTATGGTGTCTGCATCAATGGTATCACATGGTTGCATCGGATGATCAAGTTGTTCATTTTCATCATTCTGGTTTTCTGTGCTTTCTTCAATAGGATCTTCATACTCTTCTTCTTCTATAGTTTCTTCTATGGATTTCTTGAAAGAAATCTTTTCATTGAAGGTCACGTCTCTGTTGACTTCAATCTTTTGTTGTTCTGGAATATAGATTCTATAGGCCTTGGATGAATCCCCTTATCCCATGAATATACTCTTCTTTCCTGAGGGTTCTAGTTTATTCCTTTTGTCCTTGGGAATGTGAGAGTAAACAGGACATCCAAAGATTCTTAGGTTTTCCACATTAGGTTTCTTACCTGAGAAGGCTTCTTCTGGAGTCATGTCCTTCAATATGCGGTGAGGACTTATGTTTTTCACATATATTGTTGTCATGGTTGCTTCTCCCCATAAGAACATGGATAGACCTTGATCATTTAGTAGTGTTTTTACTATTTCTTCGATAGATCTGTTCTTTCTTTCTGCTACACCATTTTGTTGAGGATTATGAGGAACAATCAACTCCCTCCTAATCCCTGTCGATTTGCAGAATGCCACGAATTCCTTTGAGGTGTATTCTCCTCCATTATCTATTCTTAAGGTCTTGATCTTCTTGTTTGTGAGGTTCTCTATCTCTGCTTTGAATTCGTGAAACTTGTTGAATACTTCATCTTTTGTCTTTAGTAGATATAACCAAGTCTTTCTTGAATAATCATCTATGAAGATTACGTAGTAAAGAGATCCTCCTAGAGATTTGACTGGCATCAGACCGCAAACATCAAAGTGTATTAGATATAGAATCTCTTTAGATCTATTGTTTCTTCTTGGGAATGGTTTCTTGATATTCTTCCCAAGAGCACATCCTTTGCAAATTCCTTCATGTGTAGACTGCAACTCTAGTATTCCTTCAACAATCCTTTTGAGAAAAGGTAATGCTTGATAATTAATATGAGCGTACCTTCTATGCCAAAGTTCATTGGGATTGACTTCGTCATGTACAAGAGCTTCTTCATTTTGTTCTAGTAGTCTATATAGATTTCCTTCACGACTTCCAATAACCCTAGCATTCTCTATGTTGGAGTCTTTGTGTCAAGATAACACTTTTCCATCTACGAAATATATTATGTTTCCTTTGTCTTCTAGGAAAGATATGGATACACGATTCTTTTCTAAACTAGGGACATATAAAACATTACTTAGATGAACATTGTTACTTGTTTTCAACTTGACGAAGGCTTGTCCAAATCCTTCGACTGGGTAAGTACTTTTGTCTCCAAGATCTACCTTGTACGATGTCTTCTTCTCATTTAGATTTGATAGTCTAGCTTGATCTCTCGTCATGTGCCTAGAAGCTCCACTATCGATTAACCACATGTCATCTTTAATCGTTCCAGTGAGTGTTGAGTAAGGTAGAATACTGATATTTTCATTCATGTCTTCGATTGACTGGTAGTTGGTCATGCCTTGATCCAAAACTTCAACTCTGACGTTTCTGTCTTCTGAGAGAGCCAAAAGGTGCGATGAACTAGGGTGCATTTGAATATCTTCTCCTTGAGCGAGATGCTCCATTACAAGGTGTCAGATCTAGGATTTAGGGTTTATGCAACTGCTCCTGCTAGTAACCCTAGCGGTAGTGTCTTGGAAGATGCTCCTGCTAGTAACCCTAGTGGAAGTTCCTCAGCGAGCTTAGTATCCTAATGGCTATGCTTCCTTCCAGCGGTTAGACTGAATGAAGGAGGTGTGGGCCCATAACCTGTTAGAATATAAATGAATGTGCTCATTTTACCATTGACAGTATCACTATTGTCACCCAACCATAGGCCGAAGCCACCCTCCGAGCACCTTGACCTTGACAGAGAGAAGAATATGGGTAGCAATCCAATAGCCAAGAAATTCTAATGCACCAAGCAAGAGTAACCAAAGTTGATCAGAGAGTCCAACCCAAAACTGGTGGAACACCTTCCCCAGGACTTGCACACAAGACTGCCAAACTGCAGTGCACACAAGTGACTTCTGCGATTCTGAGAGTGTGTCAAATGAGAGACTGATGCCATGTATTTATAGTAAAACTGGCAGACTTCCTTGGGCCAACTTCTCATTCTAGGTACTAATTAATTCATTTAATTATCTCTCTTCAGCCGACATCTCTTCTAGGGTTATGTTCATTTCTTTTTTTTCTTCTGGAACATTCTAGTCTTGTCAAAGGTCACAATAGAGGTACATACCTCCCGAAGCTACCATGATATCAACACTCCTGTCGATAATTAAACAGATTGTTACCTATGAAGGACGCTACGAACTTGTTTTTTATTTCCACATTCGATTGCTCGTGACTTTCAGGAGTTTCATTTAAACATACCCTTTTATCTACATAGGAGTCTTCAAAAAAATTCTAAATTTTACTAGCGGCTGAGTCAAAACCCTGAGACAAGTCTATTTCATCATGGTCTCATTCGTACCTTAGTTGAATATCACCTTACCAACACAGGGGACAACTGGGAAATTTTTCTGCAAAGAAATCAATTATTGCCCCAACATAATGACCCTATCATCGATTTAACTCAAGTCGTTGAGGAATCCAATTCTCCTCAGAGTCTGCCTAAGGAGGTTCATATTGACGTCCGACTCCATGACGATTCCCTTATGTCTCTCAATGGCCAAGCAGACATAATGCCTGTAGCACGGGTGACATGAAATAGAAAAGGGTTTGTTCCCAAACGGTCTCTAAAATCAGTCCTTAGTCGGTTGAAGAACCAGTGGTTGGATTATGTTGATCAGCAGACACAACCCATGTGTCCAAAGGTTGATCAAAAACCCAAAGAACAAGGTAAACGAACCATAAAATTTCAGGATATCTGTGAAATCAGTTTTAAGAATAAAAGGGTGGGTCACATTTTGTCCAAAATGATTGGAAATAAACAAAAACGAAGGGACAGCCCAATAAGAATGATAACAGTGAAGATCAGGGGTCCACCGAAAACACAAATGAAGATTGTGAAGAGGACAATCACATTCAATATGACTTTGTTTCAAATCTACCTCCCTTATTCAATATGACTTTGTTTCAAATCTACCTCCCTTCCTTCAAAAGGGTTCTCAGAGATTCAGGCTGATTTAAAAGAGAAATGTCTTCAAGAAAATCCCTCGAACATAGATCGACACACCAGTACCAAGTCATCCTCTTGGTATCCTCTTGGTTCTCTACAATAGAACCTCTATTGAGCACTCTTGCTCCTTAGCTTCCAACGCTGTCAGGCTTATGCAATTCCAACTACTCACCTTCACTTTCTATGAGAACTTATACTGTTCTCCTTTCTCAACAATCTACCTTGTTGTCTCTGCCACAAGCTTCACTCTGCAGCAACTTCCTTGTTGTACCTTGCTGCTATCATCTTCAATCTGCAAACACAATATATCTTAGACCAAAATCAATCATGAAACAAACTTGAGAGACCTTCTCTAGGATCTCATTCCTCTGTCTCCTTCTGTCTAGAATTGCTAATCAGATTCCAAATCTGAACTCGGTTTCACTTCTTCCTCTGCTAGCTGCTAACTGTAACTCTACAAATCCCCCACAAGGATTTCGTTCTTTCAATCTTCCTTGGTTGGAACAATGAACTCCAAATCTGAAAATCACACTTCTACTATGCACTCAGGAACTTTTTACATTGCCACTGCTGTAATTATCTCTAACCTCTGCAAAGAACATCAGTGTTCGTCCTTCTCTCTTCAAGAATTCCAATCCCCGATTCTCTATTTACAACAATGGTATATCAACTCTGTGCAATCCTCAGCAATCATCTCCTGAGATTAAATTACACAGGAAAATTCAAATCCCTGTCCGGCTTTGACTTTTATTCCAAGAGCAAATTCTCCAATCATTTCTTGGCTATAAATTTGCTTGCCTATAAAACCAACCATCAAACTTCTCAATCCAAAACCCCAAAGAGATTACTCGCTCTGATACCACAAATGATAGAGACACCCTACCTGGTGTCCCCAACTATGCCACAATTAGACAGCTCTAAGTTTATTTAGCTGGACAGTAAGGCTGCATTGAGGCTGCCAAGCATCTTAACAGCAATCTCAATCTAAATTCAAATATCGTTAGTCGATCAAATTTATGGATCAACTCATCCATTCACTCATTTACTTCTATTACGCCCTCAATTTATTAATTTATCAAACTTGACCTCCTCCATACCCATTCTCTCGCAGTCACTATCTCTGCGAGCAGACTCTTAATATTTAGTCTCTATCTACTTCGGATTTATCTATGGAAATGGTGCTTTCCTCAAGTATTCTACAGGACCAAGAGCTATGATCGAGGGCTATCGAAACCGTTTAAGAATTACCACTTACCACTCGCGGTGTTTCCTTTATTCGCATGGGGATCGAGGAGTAGTTTTAGAACCTGATAGTGAGGACCCCGCGGTCCTGCAACTTCATAACACGTGTCCTCAGGTGGTTTCTTTAAACCACTTCTGCGGATAACAACCTTTTTCTTAACTCACGACGCTTTACCTATGCGCTCTCCACCTCCGCCGTAGATACCCTCTCTAACATGTAACTTCCATACCTCCTATCGACGACGACGTTTTAATTTCTCATTGATATGAACGGTCCAAGTTCACGAGTATGAGTATTTACTAGCATAGTCACATAATTGTGGCTGATCAACGTTGAAAGGGTGATAAGATGAAAAGAATCCTTAAAAGAATATATTAAATTTTATTATGGATTAACAAATAAACGGTTGAGCTTCATTTATTTGGTGTTAATATTTTAATTTATGTTAATCACTTACGAATCAGTGAACAATCAAAGTAATTTTTAAATATAATTAGGTAAATGTAAAAAAGTAAACACATAAACGGATGTCTTTATAATAGCTAGGAAGTTAATGATTGAAATCACAGCTATTTATTTTGTGTGACTACTAAGAATATTCCAGCCATATTTAATCATGTCCATAGAAAACTTATTAAGCACTAAACCCCTATTAAATATGTCCATTGTCAATAGGTGTACGCCTTTAGGCGTAACAATAGAGTGGTTTTATAATGGTTATGATATGTGTTTCTTTTTAAGAGGTTACAGGTTTAAATCTAGAAGGGTAGGGTATGTATATTTTAGAGTTTATCAGTGAAATAGTTGGGGAAGGAAATCTCAAACATTAATTTAGTGTTTGATTTGGTCCTGAACTTAAAAATAGATTATTATTATTATAATAGCCGAACAAAATGAGATAAAATATGAAAGTGATGAGTAACATGAAAATCTACACCCTAAATCTTATCGCAAATGACCCTAACCATTAACCTTTACGCTCTTTCCATGTGCAAAAAAATCCCGAGAGTCAATTCCTCCTCCGTATCACGATCTATTGGTTATAAACGTCCCTCGATCCAATGATCTATATTGAGCATCTATTCTCGATCCTTCACAATTAAGGATTCGATTCTTCCCATCATCTTTTGTAGGAAAGATATATCAATTCATTAGGGAACCAACTCCCTTTGTAAGTAAATTTGAGAGACCTTCTATGTGTACTCCATAAGTCTTGGGTTTTGGAAGCTTTAATGTTCCTGCATCACTGTAGTTCATTGAAAAGAAAATTAAAACATTGAGTCTACTGGGTTTGTGCTTATTTGGGTGAAAAACCACATGGAAAAGCCAAAAAGACGCATTAGAAGTCAAAATAAGGATAATTTCTAAAATGGCTTTGAATTGACACTTATATCAATTTTGTAATAAAATAATATATTTTCAATATGAAAGAGTTTTGTGAGATTTGAAATTTAATTTTTTATGGGATAATTTATTGAAAATATGCCATAAATTGGAGTTACATCATAAAAAAATAATTTACTCCACTTTGTTCCTAATAAATAGGATTGAGTTTTATGAGATTTGAAAAAAAAAAATCATAAAATAATTTTTTGAAAATTTGCAAAAAAAAATTGCATGTGTTGGAGTCACTTGAAAAAAATAATTGACTCCACTTTGCTCATAATAAATAAATAGCATTTCCTATATAGAAGTCTATTTTTGGCAAATTATTTACATGTGATTGGTAACTAGTCAATAAATGTATTCACCTTTGTTCGTTATTGATGAAAATCCATTTTGTTAATAATTGATTGGATTTATACTTAGATGTTTTAATTAATATTAAAAAAATAAAATATTCTTTTAATATTTTTTAAAATCAATTTATTTCTCTAAT
>SNQJ01S0022512.1:125530-137796 GCA_010110895.2 Picea sitchensis
GGTAGATCAACAAAGTGTTTGACGAAATACCTCACTCAGAAAAAGTTTTAAAAAGACACCAAAACAGTGATGATCCTTGCATAATGGCTTGGGATCATTACAGTTGTTGCTTGAAATTTTTCCGGTGCTGTTGGAATTTGTACATCCATGTGTCGTGTTCAATTTCCGCGTTGGCCCACCAGGTTCAGGAAAGTTCTGAGAAGTCCGGGTGGGTTAACTAGAATTTCTCAAAGTGGAAGGGTTTGAACTTTGGTGTTGCCACTGTCTCTACCCAAAGTTGGACTGGCCAGTGATCTGAGACGACCTTTGGTAGGATGTTTTCCTCAATGATTGGGCCTTCAAGCATTATGTTCTCCTAAATTAGAAAATGATCTAGGCGACTAGCAATGTGTTGAGTCCATGCTCACTTGTTGGTCCAAGTGTAGGGGTCATTCCTTGTCTCTATATCTATTAGATTGAGGCTATCTATAAGGTGGAGAAACTTGTTATTGTTCTGTTCCAGGCATTTTAGACCCCCACTTTTTCCCTCTAGGATGAGGATGATGTTAAAATCTTCTCCCAGGATCCATCATTCTTGTCCTCATAGTGTGTTCATGTAGGCAAGATTGTCTATGAAGTGATATTTTTCTTGGTTGAGCTGAGGGTTGTAGGAATTCGTTATGACTCCTACTTTGCTAGACCCTATTACTCTATATTTAGCCGTGAGCATTCCCACTGTTGAATATGCGGGTTCCAAGATGACGGTGGTTGGATTCCAGAGGATGGCTAATCCCCCTGCTACCCCTTTGGAGTTAGTATAGGTGAAGTTACAGTTCCTCCAACATCTTCTGAAAGTTTCTTCTGCCATACTACTTGGACTTTTGGTTTCCTGAAGTAGTAATGTATCAGGGTTTTCTGATTTAACGCAATTTTGAAGAATCCTTTGTTTGGATATTCCATTGAGACCTCTCATATTCCAAGTGATGATCTTCATCATATTTAATTGCGGGGAGGGTGAAAAAGGCCTTCCGAGAGGAACTGTATTTTCCCTGATTTAATCATGAAGTTGCCTACCTCTTTGATTACTTGTTGTGTCGTCTTACGCCCCCGTCTCTTGCTTTCTTTCTAGTTCCGCTTGGGATCTAGGTCGGGTTCTAGGTGTACACCTAGTCGTGAGGTGGCTCCTACTGTGGAGTTGATGAAGACTTTGTGGACCTTTCTGAGTTGTTCCATCGGAATGGACTGTAGTTCTTTCCGGTTGAAAGTGTCCTCCAACTTATCTAGGTCAATGTCTGCGAGCTCCTTTTCATCTATCTGCATTATGATGTCACCATCATCCTAGTCTGGAATTGTTCCTGGTATTGTGTAAGCTTGGGGATTCTGGCCTAAGGTTTGTTCTAATACTGGCTCAAGGGTTTGCTTTCCCTTACCGGTTCCTTTTCATGGTGCCCTTGTTTTATGGGGGTTTTCCACCTCCTATGTGTCTAGTAACTTGCTGAGAGCATCAAAGGAGTTTTTGGTTGGGATTTTCTTGTTTCCTATCTACATGGATTTTTTTGATGTGTTCTTCTTGTGCCCTTGCACCTGGGTGAAACCATCTCGCTGCATTTCCTCTCTTTTTGGCCGAGTTGGTGCGTTGAGGGGGCAGTCTCTAAAGAGATTCCCATGTTCATGGAATTTTCGACATTTGAAGGGGATGTGCTCAAAGTCTATGGTTTGTGCCCATTCTTCATCTTGATACTCTATGGTAATAGATCTCAGTAGGGATTTTTAGATGTTCATGTAGATGCAGATTCAAGCATAAGAAGTGTATTTTCGTTGCTTCGTGGCCTCTGAAGATTTGACATATCTTCCTAGCGTGTTGCCTATGCCTGTCAGGATTTCCTCTAGCGAGAACTCCYGGGGGAGGGAATACAGGCGTATCTAGACTGGGGCACACGAAAAGTCTTCTTTCTCCAGGCAAAAGCGGTCTATCTAGAACCACGAGTATAACCCCACCGAATTGTAGAAGTATGGACCATTTTCAAAAAYCCTATCCGTATCCTCCAAGCTGTAGAATATGATTGTGAAGAAGCCCTTTGAGCTTAGTTGCAGTTCATAGTCTCCTTTCGGGTTCCACCAATGCTTGATCCATTTTATGAGATCCTTCTCGGATGGATAGATCCCTAAAAATTTTCCTACGAGAGCATGATCTTTCATAAACTGCATATGTTCTCCTACCCTTGTGAATTTTATTACTTATTTTTGAGCTATTGGCAATTGTGGTATGCATTTACCTGGTACCCAGTTCCGAGATTCCTTTGGATGCGACGACTCGGCTTCCATGTCCATACTTTTCCCAGTGCTTTGTTCTTCTTGCAGCAGGTGCTCTCTGAGGTGCAACGATGGTTCAAAGGAGGGTCGCCTAACTCTGACTCCATCCTTCTCATTCACATCAACGTTCCTGTATGAGGGGATTTTCACCCCTCTGTCTCATGTCATGCTGCATAGGCAGGACCGACCAGGATCACAAGTGCAATACTGTGTTGTTTGATGCAGAGGAGGGCCTAACGCCATAGTAAGAAGCACATGCAATTTGTAGAAACCCTAAACCGTGGAAACCCTAGCAAAACGATTCCATAACCAATTAAAAATACATCACCCTAAGGGACTAATCATTCAAAGTATAATTTATCATTAATAATAATACACTTCATTATATTTTTCATGTAAAATTTCTTAAAAAAATATTCTAATTAATATTATATATACTTGATAAAATAATAACAATTTATTTTATTATTACTTTTCATAAAATTTTATTTTATTATTATTTTTAATAACATTTTATTTTTTTATTATATTTTCATGTAAAATTTTATTATTATTTTTCATAACATTTTATTTTATTATTATATTTTCATTTAAAATTTCTTAGAAATTTATTTTAATTAGTATTATGTATACTTGATAGATAATAACAATTTATTTTATTATTGTTTTTTATAAAATTTTATTTTATTATTATTCATGCCAAATTTGTTTTTATATGCAAAGATATTATTTTCATGCAAAACTCTTCGTTTAATTGTGCATGCATTAATCTTTTCTCAAATTATAAATAGATGTTTCAAATTTAACAATTTGTTTATTGTTTAGTGTTGTATTATTAAGCTTTTTAACCCAAGCTAACTCTACAATGTATAATAACTTATGTATAATTTATTTATTAATAATAATTTACTTCATTATTATTACTTTTATAAAAAAATTGTTTGTGAATACATTAATAATATTTTTATGCAATTTTTTTTTGCATATTTATATTTAATAGTTTACTTATTTTATTTATTTATTTTAATAATTTGATTTCCATGTAAATTTTGAGATTAATGTAATAGTTTAATTTTGTATTGTTCTAAATTTATAGATTTATTAATTTTTATTTTTTTTTCATTTTAATATCATCAATGATTTCACTATTATATCTTGCAAATTTTTATTAGTGATTTCACTATTATATTTTATATCTTGTAATTTTTTATTTCATAATAATAATTTTTTTTTGTTAGTTTGTCCGTGACATGTGGGACTAACTTGTGGTTAAGAAATCGTGACTCAGGGGCATCTAAGTCGTCAAAATTACTCGGGGATCGCACTTGGCTTGAGCCACACCAACCCTTAACATGGTTGGAATTTTTGTCCCCGCAGGTTTCGAACCGATGACTTTAACGTCACAGAGTGCCTTAACAACACACTCTGTCACCCAAAATTCTACACCTCGAAGACTCACAATAATATATATTTTATTTATGTTCACTTTTTTTATTCTTTCTATCAATTCCCTTTATCAAAAAATTTCAATAAAAATATTCTTATATCTTTTTTTTTATTTTATTTTTTTAATTTCATATTTATATATACTTACATTATTATTATTATTATAATATATATATACTTACATTATCCTCTAATTTATATGTATTAATATCCTCTTTTGAAAAATAAAATTCAAAATCTCTTATACATATTCTTCATATTTATGGACAAATAATTACTACCCTATATTTATTCATTTCTCTTTTATTTGTTCAAATATTATATGAACCCAATAAACCCTTCTAGTCAAATACATTGAGTTTGTAATTCCACTCAAATATATTGAGTTTGTATTTTCAAAATTCAAAATTTCTTATACATATTCTTCATATTTATGGACAAATAATTACTACCCTATATTTATTCATTTATCTTTTATTTGTTCAAATATTATATGAACCCAACAAACCCTTCTAGTCAAATACATTGAGTTTGCAATTCCACTCAAATACATTGAGTTTGTAATTTTAGTAGTTAGTTTTTATGTACTTAAAGTATCATCTTGCTGCATACATATGTATCATTTTTTTTTTAATAAAAAGTCTCCATTCAATCTCTTTATATGGTCAAATTATCATACTAAATTGCATTAACATTTTTTCATTTATTTAAACATTGTATGAATCTAAAAAAATTATTTTTAATTGACAAGAAAAGTTTGTAATTATCTACAAGAAAAGTTTGTAATTATCTATATCTATTTAATTTATATTTAAACATTATATGAATCTGAAAAATCTTTCTAGTTTGACCAGAAAAGTTTGGAATTATCTACATCTATTCAATTTTTAATAGAGCCTTTCCACTTTTCAATAAAAGATCATAATTACCTACATCTTATTCAATCTCTTGATATTTTCTCTCCACTTGACCAGAAAAGTTTGTAATTATGTACCTATTCAATCTTTTGATATTGTCACACAATCCTATTATAGTGTAATAATAAAGATTGAATATTGTCACATTATCCTACTATATTGTAATAATAAATTTTCATTTATCCTTGAACATTGTATGAATCTAATAAACCATTCTACTTGAAAAAATTATTTTTAATTAATAAGAAAAGTTTATAATTATCTACAAGAAAAGTTTGTAATTATCTTCCTCATCTATATTTAAATATTATTGAACATTGTATGAATCTAATAAACCATTTTACTTGAAAAAAATATTTTTAATTAATAAGAAAAGTTTATAATTATCTACAAGAAAAGTTTGTAATTATCTTCCTCATCTATATTTAAATATTATATGAATCTGAAAAATCTTTCTAATTTAACCAGAAAAGTTTGGAATTATCTACATCTATTCAATTTTTGATAAAACCTTTCCACTTTGCAATAAAAAAATCATAATTACATACAACTATTCAATCTCTTGATATTTTCTTTCCACTTGACCAGAAAAGTTTGTAATTACATACATCTATCTATTCAATCTCTTGATATTGTCACATTATCCTACTATATTGTAATAATAAAGATTGAATATTGTCACATTATCCTACTATATTGTAATAATAATTTTTCATTTATCCTTGAACATTGTATGAATCTAATAAACTTTTCTACTTGAAAAGAAAAGTTTGTAATTAGCTACGTCTAGTTGTAAACTTAGTATGTACAACTTGTTTAAATTATTATTTTTAATTGTTTTTCATAGTCACTTCCTTATAATAAGTTGATTATTTGAATGTTTATGATAAATATAAAAGTTTAAAAAAATGAAAATTAAATGTTTGTTGATTTTTTCTAATAATTTTTGATATTTTTTGATACTATGTTAAATTTTTTTCTATTCAACATTTTTCAGTTAATTCTAAATAAATTAGAATTAAAGTATAATAGAGTAATCAACTAAACATGCGGTGGAAGCATAAACAAGAAAACCAAAATCTCATGCACAAGACACCAATATTTTCGGGTATAAATCTTTGGAAAAATCCTAGAGGAAAAACTAGTACTCAAATGCTTTTATTAATTTCAAATCAAGGTTCTCGTAACAAGGAAAATGTCTGACTAAGAGAATATACATTGCAGACAAACCTAGCAATGCTTGTGTTGTTGTATGACCCTATATTGACACACTTCCTGAAGTGTATGCACATTTCCTTCAACAAACCTATATACATACACGACTGTCTCCACTGAAACCTGCATACATGTATGGAAATACTATACGACAATCTTCGTATGACACACTCCTTTCACGTGGCTTCAATCAGCTAAAACCCACCTGCCATTGCCTCTGCTCTCTCTTCTACTTGTCTTGTATGATCTCTAGATGGAAGTCCTTCTCCACCTATTCAAGATATTGAATCACAATCCTTCATGATTCAAGCCTCTCTGCATCAACACTTGGAAGGAATCTCTTCACCCAACCATTGAGATCTCCTCACTCTTGTGTAATAAAATGTCCTTCTTTGCTTCTACACTCTCCACACTAGAAAAAGTCATTTGCTAGGTCCAACCTTGATCTCTCATCAAGGTACCTGATCTCGACATCTCACCAAAGATCCCAACCTTGGCATCTCACCAAAGATCTTCTCAAGAGTGTCTTCCTCCTTCACCCTAACCTTTATTTTATAATCATGAGTTATAGTCTATTTCTAATCTCCAAAGTGATGGAGGGTTGCGATTACTTCTCACATCCACTTGAGATTTAGAAACATGCTAATTACTTTTACCACTTTCCTTAAATAACTCAATTCACTAATAAAAACACTTTTACTTTAATTTTTCATTTAACTAAAGTAAACTCAAGCATAGAAGGCTTTTAACGACTTCCACATGCTAGACACATGCCAATGCGAAAGTACCTGTCTGATGCTACCACTAACATCAACAATGTCCAACTTTTCTAAGACATCAATATCATATGCATAAGGTCTAATATTTTTTTGTTTTAATTTGGTAGAAGGACCTTTATGCAATCACTCATTTATTAGGTACACCATTACTTTTCTTCAATTTAATTTTTTTTCTTTCTAAATGCACTCTAATATAAATTCAAAATTTTGAAAGAAAAAATATTGGGTCAAAATTTGAATAATCTTTGAAGAAGGTTAAATGTTCTATAATTTAGACTCATTTTGGTTTTCCATAAGACAATCTTTATTGAAATTACAATTTTGGATTGATGGAATTGTTGTTTTTCACCCTTGAATACCACTATTGCAACTAGATTATGTAATGTTAACATTTGATATTTGTGACTCTAGCTAGATTGTAGGCTTTCCCCTCTAGTTATTTTGTAGCAAGAAAATGACCATTTTAACTAATTTTAAATATAATAAAATGATTTAAAAAAATATTTTATATGATTTTCCCCAATATTTCATTCAATTTACATTTTTTTTTTTAATTTTAATTTTTCTTTATATGTTTAAACAATAAATACAACAAAAAATAAATCTCTAAAATAAATTAAAACTTAGTAAAAAATTAATACTTTAAATAGAAAATAAAATTATCTTTGAAAAATGAAGGAATACATGGAAAAACAAATCAAATATAATTTACACTTACATTTTTTTTACGCTAGTAAGTGGAATTTCATATTAACAAAGAAAAACATTGCATAGTCTATATTGTTGGTCTACCACTAGGAAAACTAGATTAACAACATAAGAGTAATTTTTGTATCCAAATTGTCTGTGATAGGGAGTGACACCATGAACTACATATATCKAGTGAAGTCATGAATTGCATTCAAAATTTCTAAAACTAAAGACCACTATCTTATTCCTTGACACCTAGATTGWGGAGAGGCCAGAGCCTTACTACCTCTATAATCAAAATACCAAAAAACCATTAGACATAACATTCAGGAAATCAGACAGGAGGTTTATTTGCAACATCTTCAGGAACCTGTTGTTGGGCATGGTGTAGCTTARAGAAGTCCAATCCCACCATTTTCTTTGTGAGCAAAAAGACTTTGCAATCAAACGTCTTAATTTACAGTTGCATGGTGTCCAGCTGGAGCARKATCTCATTGTAAGCTTCAATTATTTCCACCAACACCTTTCACATCATGGATTTATTTGCTAGTAAAGGTCCACCGTCTTATGATATTTTGTTTCCTTCGTTCTAGATGAACCAATATCTGGAACCCATGGACAAATTTCTGCATCCACATCCTCATCCTGGACAAAGTGTCATTGTAGGAAAACCTCGATCTCTTCAAGGTTAATCTTTGCATTAATCTCCAGTGGCGTGTTAGCGCTAAAAACACAAGCAACCTCCTCTTCTCCTGGCTACACTCTTGAAACAAGAAGCCAACATTAGTGCCTATGAGCCTTGCAACTGGGGCCACCTATGGCCATGAAGACACATAGAACCAAAGGACGTGCACATAAAATATACCAGGAACCAAAGGATACACTAGTAAATGCACTAGGGACCATGGGATACACTAAGAACCAGAGGATGTGCAGAGATGTAGGAGGGAAACCCTCTGAGTGCACAAGACGATCCTTTGAAGGAGGCCTACAATGGCCATGAAAACCAACTTTGACAACTCGAATCCATTTCACATCAATTCGCAGAGCATTCATTTCCAAAACTAACGATTGAAACATCCAAAAAAATTGCAGTATAAGTCAAGTTACTATCACCAAAGAGGAATAAAATCCCAAATCCCAAGCACCTTCCAACATTAATCCTTACATGCTACAATGGTGAGGACAACCTACCAGGTAAAGCCTCAAGGTTTGAGTGGAGGATGAACACATGAGTTCCCAATACAACTGCATATCACCACAATTACATCCTATCACCCCATCCAAGAACACTTACATTTAAATATTATTTACAATTAATTTAAATCAAAAAATTATAATATCAAAAACCATTTATAAGATGTTGACATAATAACATAGGACTTTGAATTAATAAAGATGGACACTTTCATAAGACAATTAAAAAAAATGTTTTAAAAAAATATTAAAACACAAAATAATTTATACTCAATTGGAAGATTTAGTTTAATACGAAAGTAGAGTTGAAAAAAAAAATTAACACAACAAATATATTAATAAATAAATTTATATGCTTTATACATCATTTATTGACTGCAAATCATCAACTTTACTCTTATTAGCTAGGTCTGTTTTCCTATGTTTAATAAAATTTATTTAAATATAATAATAATTATTATTTATTTAAATTTTCATTTTAAAAATTACATATTTTAAGGTCAAAATTATAAGAAGTATAAATTTATATGCTTTATACATCATTTATTGACTACAAATCATCAACTTTACTCTGATTAGCTATGTCTATTTTCCTATGTTTAATAAAATTTATTTAAATATAATAATTATTATTTTTTATAAAATTTTTAATAAAATTTATTTAAATATAATTATTATTATTTTTTATAAAATTTTTATTTTAAAAATTACATATTTTAAGTTCAAAATTATAAGAAGTTTTTTAATTGGTTTTTGAAAGTTTTTAAAATTATTATTTTGAAATTTTTGAAAATTATTATTTTGAAATTTTTATAATTGTAATTTTTATATGAAAAAATAAAATTTTAATAAATTTTTTTATTTATTATATTTGTATGACATTGGGTTATGGAATTGACAATTAATTGGACACCTCGGCATGATATTGGGTCATGTTATTTCACTGCTATCACTATAATTTTGAGACGATCCCTAAAAGTTTCTGATAACTTCACATAACAAAGTGTTTTTTCCATCACTTACTATTCTATACCTAAAAACTCTTATTTCATTATTTTTAAAATTATAATATTTCATTTTATAATTTTGAAAATTTTAATTTATATATAATTAAAATAAAATAAAAGGTTGATTCTAAACCTTTTCCCACTTTTCCCAGTTTTGAAAGTATAATAGTTTTACACCCTTTACACCATTTTCAATCAAAATTGACCATGTTAGTTATTTTTACAATAAACATGCATGTTTCTCAAGATGTTTATGAGATTTATCTTTAATTTGTGTTTCTATTTATGTAGGACCAATGATGCATCATGATGTGTAGAACATGATATTATTACAATCCTGAAGAATCACAACATAATATTAGTTGATTTCTTATAATTATTTATATTTTATAATTTTTCTTGTTAAATTGTTATTATGTAGCATTATTGAGATATCATAATATTAGTTGATTCTAAACCTTTTCCCAGTTTTGAAAGTATAATAGTTTTACACCCTTTACACCATTTTCAATCAAAATTGACCATGTTAGTTATTTTTACAATAAACATGCATGTTTCTCAAGATGTTTATGCGATTTATCTTTAATTTGTGTTCCTATTTATGTAGGACCAATGATGCATCATGATGTGTAGAACATGATAGTATTACAATCCTGAAGAATCACAACATAATATTAGTTGATTTCTTATAATTATTTATATTTTATAATTTTTCTTGTTAAATTGTTATTATGTAGCATTATTGAGATATCATAATGTATAATTTGTTTTTTAAGTAAAATTTTATGAAAAAATGAGTAAATTTATTATTTTCTTGTGATTCACAAGTGGTAAACAAGATAAATAATTGGTATTGATTAAGATGTCTCATCACAAGGGAACTCAGAGAGTCGAATTTGTGACTTTCCAACTATGAGTGGTTTCATGTTTGGCTCCAAGACATCTAACAAAGCCATATTTGAACCTAGGTGAGGAGGGTAACAATTTATCATCTCAACCACATGAGCTAGATCCAATTGACAAATATATTTGGAGACATCTCTTCCCAAAATGAGAGTGATTTTTTGTCACACTCCCACTACGAGAACTAATGTTTTTCAGCTTTTTCCTTCTTTTCCCCGAGGAACATAATCCTCGAGTTCCTATGGGGCATGATGCAAACCCTACCATCCCTTATCCTTACCCATGTGGTCTTTGGCTATGACCACTAGCCTTACTGGAGAGGTGCTTCCAGCTTTCGTGATTCGGGAAATTGCGATTTTTGTGTTCCCCTTCTCTTTGGTCTCTCGAAGTGCCGAAATCCGAAAGGAACCAACAATTCATCACATCTAACAATGCCTCGGATTAAAACCTGGCATTCCACCTTTTAGAGTCTAACGTATCGGGTTTTCGTGGTAGAAGAGGACGAGGGGGTTCATACCCTTCGGTTTTCCGGGTGCCGAAACACCGAAAACCAAATCTACACACGCTAAGCCATATTGGGATTTCACAAGTCAGGAATTCAGGACTGGCGTCTACCAGGGACTTGCCTCTAGATATCCTGGGTGTCGAAATACCGGGACATCAAGACTTATCCGTGCTATTATTATTTCGGGGTTTCACAGGTTGGGGTTTCGCGATATGCGCAGACAGGAGGTCTTGCACTTAGGTTTCCCAGGAGCCGAAACTCCTAAGCTTGTATTCATCGCTAAGCTCATTTCGGGGTTTCGCAAGTTGGGACTTCGCGACTGACGAGTAGAAGGGAACTGACCCTTGGGTTTCCTGGGTGCTGAAACACCGAAACATCCAAACAATAGACACGTTATGCCATTTCGGGGTTTCACAAGTCGGGATTTCGGGATTGGCAAGTACAAGAGATTTTCCTTTTAGGTATCCCAGATGCTGAAACTCCGATGGGTTAGATCTCTGCCACGTGTCGCCCTGGATCCAATGATCCAGAATAACCCTCACAATTTCACCACCCTTATACGCCTAAGTTCCGAAACCCCGGTGGCTTCCCGATGTTCGCCACATGTCCTCCAACGATCCAACTGTTGAAGTGATTTCGGGACTTCTTTCATGTGCCTATCTCCGGATCCAATGACTGTCGGTCCCCGCTCCATATCTGACGGTTCTATACCGTCCGTTCAGATCCTCTCCTCTTGCGCGCTATCCTATGTGCCTGGACGTAGGATTTCAATGGTCTAGATCCACACTCTACAGTTGATCTAAGGGTTGTTGTTGCTCTTCCTCCTGAGCTTTGGCTTTCTTCCCGATCTCAGAAGATTCCGACTCTTCAAATGTCTCAGCCTTCGATCTTCTACCGCAAGCCGACTATTGGGTCTCGCCAGCACTTACGAAAAGTGGTGTCCCTCTTGAGCTTTCTCAACTATGAAGGAATTAAGAGTTTTGTACTCTTTCTCCCGAGCTTGACTCTTAGAAGAGTCTTCCGCACACCCCTTGCGCTCATTCGTCAAGTCTAGGACTTGAGTGAGTCTCGGTCTCTACTTGCCTCGCAGGGAGCTTGTGCATAACTACACTACCTCTCCTGAGATTAACATAATTCATCCTCCAAGGGACTCTAGACAACTAGGAAGGTTGGCATGTGTACATGAGACTATGCCTAAGGTCGACGAACTCACAGTTCGTGGCTCTAACTCAAGCCGCCTCAGGACACAAGTATTTACGAGTACCAATCATGTCCTATCCATACAATCTCTTACTGGCCTAATTATATAGCCAAG
>SNQJ01S0022513.1:12583-24467 GCA_010110895.2 Picea sitchensis
GTGGTTATTGGTACAATAATGTCACATCACAATTATTTATTATGTTTAGGTTTTTATAATAATAATAATAATAATTTATTTTTAAGGTTAAGGTCAAGTCAGCACACCAAATTGGTGTATGAGACCCCCTTGTTTGTGGGACAAGAGATTCCCTCCATCCAACTATTTGACTGGTAAAGTCTACAAAGGTATACATACCCTACTCCCCTTTGGATTTGAACCTGTGACCTCTTAAGAAGAAACACATGTTCTTAACCATTAAACCCACTCAAACTGACATTTAACTCAAGATAGGAAAATCCATTACAATGCTGTGACAATGTTCAAGTTATTTATTGCAATTGTATTTTTCATTACATTTGGTTATTTATTATTTGGTTATTTATTGCTTGCATATCTCCAATACTATAGCAGGGCAATTTCCTTGTAATGATGTGGCAATTTCCCAGGCCGTTTAGATATACCACTGTGGTTTTCAGTTTACTGATAAATTCCAAGTGGAATTGAATAGTCGATGGAAAGAATCGTATGAGAGAGTAGGTGGAGGCCTATAACTAGTTTTTTTAGTGGTGATAAAGTGGCCATCGTATATGTAAAAATCAAGGCCAAATGTTGAATCAAGGCCAAATGTTGAATCCCTGTATATCTCAAATTAAGGAAATAAAGGTTAATGGTTGAATCGTCCGAAAGGGTAGGCGTATAAATAGATTTTTATTGTAGTGATTGTGTTGCCACTTTATAATAATGTCAAAACCGTACAAACCCGAAACTCCATACACTGATATTATATTTCACAAACAGCAGATGCTCTGAATTCACATTTTAGAATTTTAATGTTGGTGTTGGCGTTTTTATGATTCCTATATTTTTTTTAATATAGGAAGGATGTGTTTATCATTACATTTTTCTCCAATGTAGAAAGTGGCTGAATATTCCACATTATAACAAATTTGAAATATAACAAATAGTGGAATTGATTTAATTTACCATAATTATCATAGTATATACATTTGAAATGCAAACTGTAATATATTGGTTTGATTTTTTTATTATTTAATGAATGTTTTAAAATTGGTAGAGATAAATTTTATTATTTTTACTTTTCAAAACTTACGATATATGTAGGTGTATATCAACCACATTTATTATGTGGTTGTGTTAGTTATTGTGAATAGATGATTGGAATTTTTTCATTTTTGGATTTCTTTTAGTTTAGTTTTATTGTATTTTTGGTGATTTTTTTTTGTTTCAGTTTTTCACCTTAGCATTCTCCTTCTTGAAGATATTATTTTCATCTCTAATTTGAATTTTGGTATCCCCTGAGCTGATTTGGTACTTTATTTATGATTGAGGTTTAATTCTTGAGTTCGAGTGCGTGGTTGGGTTCAACTTTGGCCACACATTGAATACATTTTACAAGTCATGGAAAACATGAGCTTCTTTGTTTGAAATACCTTTATGAAATTATAAGATGTTGGAATTTGATTGATAGTTGTGCTGGACCACATGTGTCTATTAAACAATTCAATGGTAATCCATGAGTACATGAAAGTGTCTATCTATTTTTAATTTTTTTTGAGCTTCATGCACTTCACATTAGTAAGTTGAATACTACTATGATGGTTCTTGGGGAGACCTGTCTGTTAAACTTGAATGCATAACATCTACTTAGCAAATCAAAGAAACTCTCATAGAACCCTACTTCCTTCACACCCTATTTCCATACAAAATACTTATATACAAATCTAAAAGGGTGAGCATAATATGAAATAAAAAATCATTTGAAAGCACTATAAATTGTGTGGAAAGTACAAGTAAACATACCAAGGTTATGGATACTTGTTAGTATCAGGGCCCATAGCTTCATCAAGGTTACATAATCTCCCTAGCAGTGAAGCAATGTCGATGGAAGAGAGATGAAGAACACACCTAGGTAGATGTTTGCTTGTTATAGAAGTAAAAATCCATGGTAAAACCATAGCCAATTAGTATTATATGGATAAAAATAGTATTTAACCTTATTAACATTCTCTTTGAAAATGGTATGTTAGATTACAAGTACTTGAAATTTGGATGTGTATCTTTCAGGAAATTTGGCATCATTGTGGTAGCCATGGCTAGTGGGATTTTCCTTTAGTTTATGAACTTATTCTTAACATTCATATTTCAAGAAAAGGCCCTAGACTGTAATGACATAGGTTAGAATTTGTTGCAGTGTGTCACCAATAGTTGTGGCCATAACAAGCCCCATTTTATTTTGCTCGTTCAAGCTAAAGAAAATCCCCCCTCCCCCACCAAAAGTTTTAGTTCTAATTCCTAATATACAAGTACTTTGATCCCATTGTAGATTCTTTGACTACCTAGGGGGCTAGGGGTTTTTTTGATTGTTTATTTTAAGAATGATTTCTTTGCTCAAGATGTCTTTGATAATTGTACATTTTTTGCTATTCTTAGTAGATATGTTTTTCTAATGCTTTCTCTATCCATTGATGTGCTCATTGTAAATAGTGTTTTGAAACTCTTCTATCCATTGATCATGTTTATTGACTCTTCTAAGATAATGTTTGATTGAACTATAACTTATATTTTTCTATAATGACTTCATGCTTTATCCTATACCTTGGTTTGAAGTGGTGCTCATGAAGGCACAAGTTTTCTCAAACCAGATCGAAGAGTTTTCATAGTTGAGTATAAAAAACAAGATATCAATACATGGTACGATTGAGGAAAGCCAATTAAAGGATGGTATTTATTGTGATAATGATATCAAGGAATCCTACAGTCAAGTCTAAGTATCCTAGGATAACCTCTATAATCCATCGTTGTTACTTGTCTAGCAAACTCGGGCAACATTACATTAGGGCTCTTAGGAGTATTTACAATATTAATTCTCCCTTTGAATTTAAGGTTTGTCATTATATCATTATTTTTTGTTTTATTCTTTTAATGATTATTGATTCCATGTGCAGGTGGTGTAGGAAGTTTAAAGCTTGATCTTATATCAATTTCCCACTCAAACATAATATTCTTGTTGTACATGCTTATGATTTCATTTCAATTTCATTCTTTTATTCATTCCTCATTTTGTGGGAAGTTTGACAAGTTATCATTTTAATGGCTTAAATGTTATTTCATGTATTGTTGATCCTATTTAATTACAAGTTGTATTTCTCTATCTTTTTCCATGAAGGGGATTTTCTTTTAAGGTCTTGTTGATTGCTTGTGCATTGGCTTGAACTTTCATATCACTACATCATTGAGAAATGAATAGCCAACCTTAAGAAAAGAGCATGTAGTCACATTGCATATTATTTCTTTCTCAATGCATTCACGATATTCAAACTTATGTTTTTCTAGAATGGGCATGACTAAGTAGGATGGTTTCGTCTTTCTATATATTCCTCTACTTTCCTTCTACTTAATTCTCCTAACATTCATATAATGATAATATAGACTTGTTAATAATTAGAGCACTAGAATGTGAATCCAATGACTCGGAAGAAGGAACTATGAACTACATTGAATCCTCATTGCCCTATGTTCATAACATTGTTTAATAGCTTGGGGTAATGAATTCTAGTGTATATTATCATATGGTTGTTGATATTATTCCTACATGGAAATAGTTTAAATTTAAATATTTGATAACTAAATAGCTTCCATCGCTCATGCTTTCATTTGTGGTATCATTATATCATTAAGGAAGGAATGGTTGTTTTGGATAGAAGAGACATACTTGGTTTAAAGTTTTTATGCATGTGCACCTATTTTTTAAAATATGCTATTGGAAATATATTTACTTTGGATATATGAATTTAATACTAATGTAGGGTTTCTTTGTGTCTAGGATAAAAGTATTCCAAGACCTAGGAAGAAGAGAAAGAAAACATGTGAGAGAAACCTCAAGTTTTTTCTTGGGAAACCCCAATATCTTTATCTTCCTACTTCAAGATTCAAATGCATGAATATGGGAAACCCTTAATCTTATTCATATTGAGCATAATCATCTAGATTTTGATCATCATTGACTCCACTGTTTGGAATTGGACATGTGGATTTTTCATCATTCAAATATTTTTCTCTCTCACGTAGATGAATGTGTGGAATAATGACCTCTGCTCATGGAACCTTGATGCCACATTAATTATTCACTACAATCCATTTATCTTATCCATAACCCCTATTTTTAGTCATAATTAGAATTGTTTTATCTATCCACAATTTGGTCTCATTTGGCCTAGAAATCGTTGATCTTTTAGTATCCAGATCCAATATTTCAGTTTAATTGTCACAATAATTTATAAACTTCTCATCATATGACTTTCTCAAATTTATTGGATTTACATATTCAGAGCATTGATCCGCATTTGGAACCTTGATCCAGATGTAGAACCTTGATCCGCATTTTTTGTTTCGAGAATCACATTTTCATTTTATTTTTTATTATTTTCATTTTATTTTTGGACATTGAGATTTTCATACAACACTTCACACTCATGGTTTTTAAATTCCATGAATCATCAATTATATATTTTTATTATTTTATTTTTTCCATTTTGCCAATGTTGATTTTTATTATATGATATCACACCATCGAATATTTACTATAAGGAAATTACTTTTACAATGAGGAATTAACATTGGGGATTGACTTTCGCATGCACGTATTTTTGTATAAATCCCAAAGTTGTAGTTATATCATTTTGATTTTGATATTTTTTGGACATGTATTTTGTTTTTATTATTTTTTAGACATTTCTGGTTGAGTTTTAACTTTGACGATTGGGTTTGGGCTATCATATTGAATGCATGTTTTTCAGAATTAAAATTTACCAGGATTTCCCAACATTTACCATCATCCATGTTCACATCGAGACTTTGATATCGGGATGAAACATCAGGTTTTTAATTTTACTAAGACTTTGATATCAGGATGAAACATCAGGTTTTTTATTTTACTAACATCAAGCATGATATTTCATGGGTTCAACATCATACTTCACCTTATGACATTTACGATCATATTTCACCACATTGGGATACCCCTATGGTTTTAGTTTTATCATCAGACTTTGGACTTAACATGCTCCCATAGACTTTATATTCAGATATGAATTCATTAGAGCCCGATATCATGGAAGTTTCAAGTTTCCTGAGATTTTGGATGACTTTTTAAACATAAATGTGGGCTCAACATTTCATAACTCTCCTAAATTAACATACAAATTAACATGGGAGGAAAAAAATTATAAACAACATGTAATCCCTTCTCACAATGCATGTGGGATAAAAAAAATAATCATGTAAGATCAATGGTCAAGATTTATTTGGAGGAGATATCAATGATTGTTGAGTGCTCACTTCTAACAATCATATCTTCAGTATCATGTGGCCAAATTGAGAAATAAATGGCTCATTGAAATGATGGAAGTGTGAGGAACATCATGAAAGAATTATTTTTTCTAGATTGATAGAAAAAAATACTAAAAATTTTGAGAAAAGAGGAGGAATTTTTTTTTTTGGATATTTCCCATGAATTTTCCACAATCGATAACTTGGGTTTCCAACGACCAAATTGGGGAAAAAAAATATCATTGGAAAGATCATGACATGAGGAATAATGTGAAATAGTTCATGTTGATTGATTGTCATAAAAAATGATCACATTTTAATTTATTTATATAGTTTTTAATTTATCTCCATTTACTCAAATATAATTGAATTTATGTCTTTTTTTATCATTTCCATTTGACTATATTCATGCTTTCACAAGAAATAGAGCAGGCAAAGAGTCCAAAGGAAGATGCAAACATTGGGAAAATGAAGAGTATAGACACATTAATGGTTGTAATTGTGTGGGAAAGAGAAGAGATGAAGAATCCATAAGAGAAATGGTTCAAGGGGCAGTGATTGAGAAACATTATAAATGCAATTTTTCCTTGAGTCAGGGAAGAGGGTCAGTTAACCCAAAATTGGGTTTTGTATATTTTTATCAAGCTTGAGGATGGATTTGAAAGGTACTGGATTTTTCTTGTGCCTCTATATAAGTAAATATTTCTAAATATTGAATACAAGGGGAAACTAATGCATGGTCTATTCATGCAATTGTGCAATATTGTTAATTAATTGTTTTCTGGAGATGTTAGAAATTTGTCATTTATGTCAAATGGTTCTGTAGGAAATGATTATGAATGGATTATGAATTTAATTGCAGGGATATATTCAATATCATCTTTATGC
The DNA here is from genome assembly GCA_010110895.2 of Picea sitchensis. Classification (NCBI taxonomy): domain Eukaryota; kingdom Viridiplantae; phylum Streptophyta; class Pinopsida; order Pinales; family Pinaceae; genus Picea; species Picea sitchensis. The sequence continues at coordinate 18,824 of SNQJ01S0022513.1, forward strand.
ATATGGGTATGCTATTATGGTTTCTTAGTGAGAAATGTTAATTCCTTTTGTTACCATAAGTAAAACTATATCTCTACAATTGGTTTTGGTTACTGTTATATTAGGAGTACTTAGAAGTTAGAATAGGATTTCATTTTCATATTAGATTATAATTTCATTAAGGATTATATTAGATTAAATGAGAAAATATATCTTTCGAGAGAAATCCATTTAGTTAGCGACAAACAAGTCCTCATACCACTCGAGATTTCCATATCAAACAAGATCATGTCTAATTGGGATCTGCCATCAGGAAATTATCCCTCATGTTGGCAGAGTGAATTTTTCCCACATCAACACTATACACATTCCTTTTATGAGTTTCGAAAATCCATGGGCCATGATCTGAACATTTTTTTGTCATTTAGCTAATACAAGAACACACTACAGACACTTTCCAAGTCCATGAAGAGAATAAAGGTGAATATCGTGTAGGCTTCGCCCTTGGAGGCTTCAACAAAGGAGGCTACCAAGGAGGCCAAAGAGGAGGATATGGAATAGGAAGAGGATATGGTGGAGGAGGAATACCACCTACATGTTTTGATGGTGGTGAGATATGCCATTGTTGACCCATAAGTGTGATTAATAGTATATCATTATGTTTCTATATTTCTTTTCAAAACTTCTTCCATAATTATTTTTTTATCGTCGCAGGTCTCTAATGTATTTACCTTTCCTTTTACCAACTTTATTAACCCGTGTAATGCACCATTAACTTTTGAAACCCACATAATGCACCTACACTGATTTTTGAAATCAAATATTTGACTACGGGTGTGGGTTACTACCCTGATCGTCTCGATCCTCCCTGTTACCCCATCGTTCCCTTACCCCACGAACCTGAAACCCCATCATTATTCATACTCATCATTCCCTTACCCCACTATTTTTTACCTTGTCGTTCTACCATCCCCATTGTCCACTGCCCCATGATACTTTGTGCATTGTCTTGTCACGCTCCCCAATGTGATTTTAATTCACAGTTTCTAGAAATGAATACCACTCATTAAGTGTTAATACAATTACTAATGATAAGATTCTTGAGACAAACTCCCATAATTCTAATATTGATTATCATTAAAAATCTTTGAGTGAAGAGCTTTGGAATGTTTTAAGATAAACACGTGTGTTTCATTAATATCATTTTGGAAAGAATTGTTCATTAATCCATGGTTAAGTATGAGAACTCAAAAAAAGTAACAATTCTACAGATATATTATCAAGCACTTGGGACAAGAAGACCAAATATTTCAGTGGTTGTGAGCCTATAGATACTACTTGAAATTACCACCTCAAGAAAATATTTTGAATAGGATTTGGACATTAAGAATTGCATCGACGAGTTGTGTCCTAGAATTTTACGATTTCAAGGAATTAATTTCCTAGTGTATAGAAAATTTTGACAAAGAACAAAGGATTATTTAGTTAGAGGGAGATTCACCCATTTCTTTGGATCCCTCAACTTTCAAAAGGATGTTTAGCCTCCCTCATCTGATGATGAATTTCAAAAGCGCCAAAGCTGAGAATTTCTTGAAGATGAAGGAGGATTGATTTGAACTGCTATAGGACTACCTTGAAGATCTAACAATTCTTCTAGAAGACCTTTCAAACATTCACGTGTGTTCATTGAAAAACATGCATTGAGAAATGGAATGGTTATTTTCCAGAATCACTAGGCATGAATCTACATCTACAGTTCATAAGCTCGCTTTGTATTCATTGTACTTTTAAATTCATGAAAGCGCAATCTTTTATTGGGAAAGGATTATTTCCAGCGAATTATCTTTTCAATAGGAAAATTTAATAAAGAATAAAAGGTTTTATATTTCCTCATACTTGATTTTCACCATGACATATTGTCATGTCTTCAACACGCTACCCTTAGCTAAAAGGGTCAATTGTAAATTTGAACTTGTGAAAATATGGCACCCTGCACTTTGGAAATAGAAGGTTGCATACCACTTCTATGAAGTAAACATTGTGTTCATATCTTCCTTAAAAAATCTAATTTAGAAACCAAAAAATATATACATTATCCTTGGAAACAACATCTTTCTTAGACAAGAAAGGATGTTTTGAATCCATGGAGAATTTTAGTGTATGAGACTCTACTTCTCTCATGAGAAAACCTCATACTTTCCATATTATGTTTCTGATAAACTATTTATAGATGAGAATATATGTAAGTAGTTTAAATTTTGGGCCCATTTCTTTAATGAGAAAATGAAAAGAAATTTCATCCCACTACCATGGAAAATTGGTGAGATAATTGCAAAAGGAATTACACATCTCGATGAAATTGCTACTCCATTCGATATGTTAAATATCAAGAAAGAAAATGAAATGAAGGGTTTTGACCTTAGTCAATTATTTATGAAATAAATGACATATGTAGGATACAATGTATCATTTTTCAACACATTCTTGTTTGGAGATGAAGCAGGTGATAGTCAAAACCCTTAAGGGTGACCTCCTGAGAAAATACATGAATATGTTGGAATATTCATTAGTAAAACCAATCAATATAAAGATAAAGGAATATGTGTCTATGAGAGAAGTTAATGGCCCCTAAATGTTTCTAAAAAATCTGGTCTACCCAAAAGAAAACCACATACTTCAATTCAAGAACAAACAATGTCCTCGATCGATAATTTCGATGATGGAGGATAGAAAAACCATCTTAATGGAAATATAGAAAATCCACACAAACTCCCAATTTATATAAAGAGGAAAAGATGCATAGATAAAGAGTGAGAAGGTAAGGCCATATGTGGAGAATACATTTTCTGGAAAGACACAAAACTTGATGTAAATGTTGAAGAAATCAAGTTTGTAGGTGAAGAACACATGATAGAAGAAAGCATAATGATTTCAAGATAATTTTCTAATCAAGAGAGAATCATATTTAAATGGGATTTTTGACCCTGCATCATGCCACATTCAACAAAAATTCAATAAAATCAGTTATTCAGAAGATCAATGCAAAAAATAAGAAGATTCAAGAAAAATAGATTTTAGAGCTTGACTTTAAGGTCCACCCTCCAAGATCATAGAAATTCATGAATCCATAAGAGAATCTCTAAAAATGTCAATTGGAGATATAAAGAATGTAAATTCCATTTTAAAAGATAGAGTTAGAGAATTGGAAAATGCTTTGATGCCCCCACCATTGTTTCCTAGTCCAGTTTCCACCATAAAACCCTTGAGAAGTCTTGAAGGAAGACCAGGATCAAGATCTAGATTAAATGGAACATTAAGTTTACTTGCTTCCATGAGGAGGTATGTAGGTGAAAATATCCAAAAGAGAATGTCCTTGATTATTGTAATATGGGATTTGGCAACACATTGTGTTTCTTTAGGCTTGAGAGTGATAAGTTTTAGGAAATAATTTCAAGCAAATCTTGAAAATGATAAAGAATTTTACAAAGGGTCCATTTCTACTTTTGTTGTAAAGGTTTTAGAGATTAGAAAGTTCTGGATAAAAGAAGAGGATTTTGCTTCTTCAATCGGTATACAATAATTAAAGGCATGTTGTTTAAAGAGAATAGAGTTTAAAAAACATTATAGCTCAATGTGATGTTATAAGTGTAAAAAGAGGTGAATTGTATTTGAAGTTGGTTGAAATGGAACTAGATGGGTCAACTAAACATGTGGATAACCGACACCATATTATGAATTCAATACTCTTGTCAAGGGAACAAATGGAGGAAAAGTTGGACTTGCTAAAGATTACATCACTAGAAAAGTTCAACAACCTGACCAAAGATGTAGAAATAGAGGTAGAGAGTTGGTTGGTTCTCTATATGAATAAAAATGATGAAATTGAGTATACCCTTCACCAACTATCGATGGAATTTAAAGATATGGAAAATTTGTTATTTGATATTAAAGTAAGGAAAGAAATAACGATGGCACCAATGAGAGAATATATCAAAAATTGGTTAAATAAATAATTAATTAAAATAACTGAAGAAGATCAAGAAGAAGTAGTTGTAATCAGTCATATAGTTCCGGCAAAGGAGAGTATAAAAGACACATCAGAAAAAAATAGAAGGGAGAGATTCCATCATAGTAATTCAAGTGGTCTCACTTTATAATTTTTTATCTTGTATGCTTCTTGTTTAAAAATCACCCAGTTGTTGTCTTTTCATTCTTTGAGAATTCATATCTGATTTCTAATCATTTTCCTCCTTTTCTTCCAAGACTCGGTCTATCATTTAAAGGTCCATGCGATCCACACCCCATTATGTTTGTATGAATTATTTGATTTAAATTTTATTTTAAAACCAGACAATTATGTTTTGACTCCCTAGAGAGCTATTTAGAGGCACAACTTTAATGATTTCTCTAACTTTTGAATTTCTAAGCATGATATTTTTGGAGTGTACCTATCATATTCTCTTTTAGTTTTAAATGTGATACTTTTTAAAATTTCTCTATATTGTGGACTTATATACGTATGTATTATGAATGTGGCTAGATATTGTTTACATTGTGATGAAAGTGAGGAATGTGTTAATTTTATAAGATATTATCTCTATTTCTATATAATAGTGTAAGATATCATATTTCAATTTTTAATAAGTACCCGGTCCTTCTCTAAGGAAACTTTTTGTGTGTATATACTTTGTTCTAAAAGTTGTATTTTCATAATTTATTCCCAACAATAACAGAGGAGTACCACCTCTTTAAAAATGCAGGGGGATTTATATCCACATGAGGTTGTTGTTGAGATTTTGACCATATGAAAATCAACAATTTTTGCGACCATACTAGGGAAAAAAAAAACTTTGGTTTTAGAGACTAGGAATTTTAATGACTCAAACTAAACCAAATCAACCTTAGTTACAAGTCGGACTAAAAAATAAAGGAAGCATTGTTCATCGACTGTATGATTTGGTGTTAACTATAGAAAAGAGTATAGAAGATCTTGAAATATCTTGGGAAATCCTTGATCGAGAGGAAGAAATAGAGATAGCATTAAGGAAAAGAAGACAATTGTGAATCAAAGAAAAAATGGAACCTTATAAATGTCCACTAACAAGAAGTAAGAGTAAAAAACTTCAACTTCTCAAAGTTGGTGAAAGTTCCAAATCAGAAACAAGTGAAACCCTAATCATGGGTGATCAAGAAGAAATAAATGAGATGAGATCACTGATGATCAAGGAGAAAGAGATGATAGAAAAATAGTCCAAGAAGAAGGGCTAGATACAACCCACGTAATCTACATGGAGAACAACACACATTGCCAACCCTATGTATGCACCTACCATTACATATCATACTCTTCTCACTTAGTTTACTCAAATCCATATCAAGAAAGGATAAATAATCATATATTTTAACCTGCAATTTCTGAAGACTCTAAATCAAATTCTAGAAGAACAACAACCTAATGATCCTATCATATTTAGGTGTTATAGGAATGAAATTCCTGCAAATGTGAACTATGAAATTATATCTTCTCAAATAAATGATGTACACCTAACTATCCAAAAGGCATCATAAATTGAATAATTTATGTTGGAGACTAATGTTGATCGTGATATCATTCTTAGAAAAGTAAAAAGACAAATGAATACTCTTTCCATAACACATCAAGCAC
>SNQJ01S0022513.1:35552-63700 GCA_010110895.2 Picea sitchensis
TAGCAGGTTTCTCTATTTTATGAATAAAGAAGAATTGAGATGTTTTGGCTTGTCTATCTTATTGCATATGGTTGAGGTATGTTCCATGGTTATCTCTTTATGTTATTTGCTGCATACACACATATAAACACATCTAAAAGGTATATCAACAAAGTGCTTGACGAAATACCTCACTCAGAAAAAGTTTTAAAAAGACACCAAAACAGTGATGATCCTTGCATAATGGCTTGGGATCATTACATATTTTGGATACCCTGATGGTGTGAAGGGATAGAGACTCATTGATCTTTCCTCGGACTAGATCATCATTGAGCGTAGTGTCCAATTCAGGGATAGTGTCTTTCATGTACCTCAATAGCTGCATGTAAAAATGTTTGTTCTTCCACCTGTCATAGATGATGAGCATGCACATGCCAACTCTTCTTCAGATGAGAATTATAATTCATAGGATTCATATGATTTAGATACCAAGTAAGTACAGCTAGATGTAAAGTCAGTTCCTGTAGATGAAATTGCAGAGCCAGAGAAGACGCCCAAGTGGGACAAGACTACTCTTCATGGCAGGAGATCTTATTGGGGTTCCATCTGATACTAGGATGAATCGATCTAATTTCTGGGAGCCTCCTCTTGCACTTACCACCACTGAGCCAATGCCACCTAGACATATTTTATTGGTTCAGTATTCAGATCCACATTCCTATGGTGAGGTTGTTGTAAATCCCATTTTGGAATCCTCCATGCAAGAGGAGTACAACTCCATCCTTGAGAACCATAATTGGGATCTGGTTCCCCTTCCTTCAGGAAGTAAACTTGTTAGGTGCAAATGGGTCTATAAGACCAAGAGAAAAGTTGATGGATAGGTTAGAAGATACAATTCCAGGCTAGTTTCCAAAGTCTTTCAGCATGTGTACAACATTGACTATGATGAGAAATTCTATCCAGTAGAGAAGATGTATTCCATACGTTTGGCACTTGCCATTGTGGAAACCATTGGAGGGGATGTACATCATATGGACGTGAAGAATGAATTTATTCATGGGAATATCTTTGAGGGGATATATATGGAGTAGGCCGAGGGATTTGTGTAGGATTCATATTTTATTTTTCGACCAAATAAGTCTCTTCATGGCCTCAAGTAGGCTCTGAGGGCATGATATGCCAAGATGGACTCCTACCTGTTGTCACAAAAATTTGTACGTTGTAAGTTAGACCTGAACGTTTACATGCTTAGGATGATTGATTCACTTCTAATCATAGTTTTGTATGTTGATGATTTGTTTATCATATGTTGGTCGACTTTAACGATTGTTGCAGTCAATAGGATTATGCATGACAATTTATTTATGAGGGACATGTGTCCACTACATTTCTTCCTTGGAATTGATATTAGTTAGAATTCATCAGGCATAAAAATGTCTCGTGCCAAGTATGCACGAGCTCTCCTTGAGATATTTCACATGCCAGACTGTAAGTCTACCCCCACTCATTTCCTATCAAAAGTCAAACTTGAGGATGGCGGGGACACTCCACTAGTGGACAACACACTCTACAGAGAGCTAGTGGGGATCTTTTGTATCTCACACACTCCATACCATAACTATCCTATGCAGTTGAATTAGTCTCCATGTTCATGAAAGATATGCATGAGCTACATTGGAAGGATCAAAAGTGTATCCTTCGATACATACAGGGAACCATCACCTTTGGGATTCACTATGAAACAGACTCTACATTGGACCTCATCGGGTTCACTGATTCTGACTGGGAAGGAGATAGAATTGATCACAAGTCCACATATGGATACTCACTTAGTCTTGTTTCTGAGCCTATCTATTGGTCAAGAAAGAAGGAGGTTGCTATTTCTCTATCTTCAACCGAGATAGAGTATAGAGGGGTAGTTAACATAATCATTCAGGCTATGTGGCTACATCATTTTCTCAATGAGTTGGGCATTCAGTTTCATCGGTCAATCACCATTTGGTGTAACAACCAGAGCACTCTCAAATTATGGAGAGATCTAGTTCAGAGGCAGTGGAAAAAGAACATAGAGATCCAGATGCACTACATCTGGGACTTAGTACATGATGGGATGATCGGCTTGCAGTTTCATCCTTCAGCAAAACATATTGCAAACATCTTCACCAAGATTTTCACTGAGAAGAAGTTCCATTCTCTACGCACTCATATTGGAGTGAAGAACATAGTTTCCTAGCAACTGTAAGTTCTTATTTTTACATACATTGTACTTTGAGGGGGGTTTTCCCATGAGGTTTTCCCATTTTCCTCGTTTATTTAAGTGTATCTTTTGTATTTGGGTACCTAACATGGCCTCGTTTGTGGGACCCATTATTTATTTTCACCATAGTTATGTTTAGGGGGGTGTTGGAGATACTTCACACACACTTAGAAATTCTTTTTCCTAAGGTTTTCCCTATGTTTACTAGTCATTATTCATTCTCCTATAGTCTATAGAGAATATTCCCCTAGGAGAATATTCTCCTTAGTTCACACTTCAGTTTGATTAGTTGAGTGGAGTCTATATGCCACATTGGGATCATCACCATGTAGCATTGGGATCATCACCATGTAGCATTGGGATCATCACCAAATACTGCACATTATCCTTGGGATCATAAACAAAATAGTACATTACTCATCATTCTGTGATCTCCTTACATCACTATGTTTCGATGAGTTAACTGAAGACTCAGAGGCTAGTTAACTCAGACTAGGTGGCAGTTAGCTTCTGTAACTTCCTGAGAGACTAGACTAGGTGGAAGTTTACTCTCGTAATTGATGGTATGTGTCCATATCACTCTAGACCACCACTATGGCACATTGTCTTATCATCTAGTGCGCATTAGTTGAGTTATACAGAGTATATCATGTGTAAATTACTATTCATTCATTTGGTTAATGAGAGTTCTTCCATTCTTTTTCTTTTTTTTATCTTTTCTCATATTTTCTCTACAAATTGTCTATGTCATTTTCTAGTTGTATCTATTATGTGCAGGTTCAACACATTTACATGTTGATCTCCCAACATATTTTGGCTAAAGCCTTCACTGTGAGATGGGAATGACTGCCATCTTTTATCTAAGATACTCAAATGTATATCTAGGTAGGGGTTTGGTAAACATATCGACAATTTATTCCTTGGTAGGAACATACTCCAACTTGGCAGTCTTATCATTCACCTCTTCTCTCATAAAATGATATTTGATTGGAATATGTTTTGTCTTTGAGTGAATTACTAGGTTTTTTGAAATACTTATGGCACTATTATTGCCACATAGAGTATAAATTGGTTTTTTTCATTCTACCTTAATGTCTTGCACTGCTTGCTTCATCCAAAGGATTTGTTTACAACAAGAAGTTGTTGCAATGTACTATGCTACTGTCGTGGATAAGGATATTGAAGATTGTTTCTTTATTAACCAAGAAACTAAATATCTTCCCAAAACGAATATTCCACCACTTGTGCTTTTCTTGTCATCAATATTTCCTTCCCAATTTTCATCAATGTATGTTGTTAGTGTAAGATTCTCTCCTTTTGGGTACCACAGTCCAAAATCCATTGTTCCCTTCAAGTATATTAGAATTCTATTGATTTCCATCACATGACATTCTTTTGTTGCAGATTGAAATATTGCAACCAATCCGACAACTTGCATAACATCATGCCTTGATGCAGTTACAAATAAAATGCTACCAATCATTGGTCTATACATGGTGTAATCTTCCTTTGGTGATTGATCATCCTTACTCAGCGTACAACCTGTTATCATGGGATTACCGAAGGGATTGCAATATTCCATGTTAAACTTATTTAACATCTCTTTAATATATTTGTAACATCCAGTTCTACTGAGCACATTTTATACTGACTTATTATTTGAGGACACTTGCGAGAAAGTGATCTGGTTATGATACAATATGATTATGATTTTCTTATGGGTTATGTTATGATTTCATTATGATTATATGTTTATTTCTAGATGTATATATGTATCTAAAGGTATTATTGATGAGTTTCCTTGAGTGTACAAGATACATGATAGGTTGATGATGTTGATGGCATCAACGAACTTCCTTGGACTCCAGGTTGAGTCAGGGAGTGGATCTATAATTGGTTTTAGTATTTGATTTACACACATGTGATTGTATGGTGATTTCATTATGGATGTTATGTATATGTTGTATTGAAAGTGTTCTTGATAGTGGATGCAGGCTTGGTGACGCTTGCTAATCCAACTGACATAAGAAATAAAGGGGTCATGCACATAAACCATACATTTGAGGGGGAGGTTTGGTAGCGTCCATGACATAGCCTACTCCCACTTTTTCCATGGCCTGAACCGTAGGATAACGATTACCTAGTTCGAGAGGTCCACAATGTCGTGAGGGAAGAATGAGATAGTCGCTCACAAAGAAATCTAAGGGGTGTGCAATAAGGCATAATCCTTATTCCTTAGAAGCCCTTAGTCTCTCGTAAGGTCAACTGCATGGAGTGTTAACTCCAAGTGTCAGACAACTTCCAAAAACTAGTCAAAGGTGAGTGGCACCCTTGGAGCATAGAGGTGCATCTTGAAGGGCATGTTGCGTAATTAAATTGCGAGTCAATAAAAAGCTAGAAGGTATAGAAAAAAAAAAATACTTAGACTTCTTAGAAATGAGCATGTAAATAATTATTAATTATGTTTACAATAAATTAGCAAGAGTCTAAGCCTAAGTCTAAGTATAAATATAAATATAAACATATAATCAAATAAGTTATTAAATAAGTTAAAGGAATTTAGATATGGTTAAACTCTGGGAAAAGAGGGAATAAGATTTAAAGGTTGAGTAATTTCACATGTGTGCATAAAAATAATAAAAGAGATTTTAAAATTAAAACGAATTAAAACATGATATAATAGGGTGTTCTTAGAGTTTAAATTTGGCATGTGAATATTACATGACACATGTTCTTAGAGTTTAAATCTGGCATGTGAATATTACATGAAGCATAAATTGTGTTAAACCTTTATTTGGATAAAGTAATGTTGGTATAACCCAAATATAATAACTTCAACGTGAAGGATATTGTTATATCTAATATGGGTCCTTCCTTTGACATGATCAACTTTTTCTTTTATTTAAAGGTGGGTTGATAGTTAATAATTGAAAATAAGAATTGGGATTATAACTTAGTACAAAAATAATTGAGGAATAGTTAAATGGTATAAGGTCCTTTCTTACAGGTGGTTATGATGTGGTATCTCTTTGTTGTTTGTAATTGGAATTTACTTAGTCATGATCATTTATGCCATTATAAATACTTTATCGTATTTCAATTTCAAGTTTTAGTCTTAGTTGGGTATCATTATAGGAATTTAATTAGAGGTCTCATGGACTATTATTGGTGGATTGAACATTTACCTTTGGATTTATTTTAATTACGCGATTGGACGGGTAGTTGTTTGTATTCACGATCCTACGAAGGAACTGATGTTGAATATAACATGTTAGGATTATTGAGATGTTGAATTATTATATTAAAATTGTGTTAAACTGTCATGATGATTAAAATGAAATTAGAGTACTTATCTGTTACTAAATATGCATATATTGGATTTCATTATTTACACAGTTGTTGTATTGGAATTATGCATATATTGGATTGCATTATTTACACAGTTGTTATATTGTAATTATGCATATATTGGATTGCATTATTTATAGAGTTGTTGTATTGGAATTATGCATATATTGGATTGCATTGTTTACACAGTTGTTGTTTTGGAATTATATAAAAAAATTAATTTGCTATTTTCATTGTAATTTAGACACTTAGGTTGATTACAAAGGGGATGTTACATTATTTTGTCTGACAAATGAATATTCCTTTATTTGAATGAGAGATTCGCAGAACTAGAAAGAAAGTCAACTCACCCAGCATATACATCTCAAATTATTTTTGCATTTTCTTTGAGAACATTTGACTTAGATCATCATAGTCGCTTCCAAACATGATATCGTCTACATAGACCAAAATGATAATTATATTTTCACTTTCTTCTTCGATCTAAGTATTACTTTCTATAGTTCCTCTCTTTTAACCTTGATATTCTAGGTACTTAACAAGACTCAAATACCAACCTATAGGTGTTTATTTTAGATCATAAAGTGCTTTCTTGAATTTGCACACATAATATTTGTTGTTTGTCAGCTGAAATCCCTTAGGTTCTTCAATGAATACTTATTCTTCCAAATTTCCATTTAGAAATGTAATCTTAACATTCATTTGATAAACTTTGATACTCTTCTAGATTGCAAATGCCAGAAAAATTTTAATGGCTTCTAGTCTAGCTACTGGAAAAAAAATTCATCAAAGTCTACCCCTTCAACTTGAGCATATCCTTTACATACAATCCTTACCTTATTTCTCACTAATTGTCCATCCTCATTCAGTTTGTTCCTAAAAACCCACTTGGTGGCAATTACATTCTTGTCTTTTGTTCTTGGAACTAGGTCCCAAGTTTTGTTCTTCTCAATTTTCTCTAATTCTTAATTCATTAAATTAACCAAGTTTTTATCTTTGTTAGCTTCCTTGAGTTTCTTGGGTTCTATTTTAGACAGAAAGGAAAAAATTGCATGTTCTGGTGATTTTATCAATTGTCTTCTTGTTTGGAAACCTTTGTTTTTCTCTCCAAGAATCAATTCTTCAGGGTGGTTCTTTTGAGCATACATCGAGGGAGTCTTTATGTCTTGTCTAGGAGCTTCCTCTTCTTCTTCTTCTTCTACATTGTCTTCCTCATTGTTGTTCTCTTCTTCTAAATGATCTTCTTCATTATATTTCTCTTATTATTCTCATTCTTCTACATTATCTTCATCTTTCTCTTCTTCATTATAGCTCGTTGCTATTTGCTGGTCATTTGTTTGCATATTAATCCTTCCAAGATTTTCGTCATCCACTCTTACATTTTCACTTTCAATTTTTTTTATCTAATCTCATATTTAAACATCTATAAGATTTTATTTGAGAGGAATAACCAAGGAAAATACCTTCACGACATCTAGATTTGAACTTGCCAAGATTGTCAGCATCTCTTTTTATGTAGCATTTGCTTCCAAAATTTTTAAGGTATTTAACATTTGCTAACCCACCCTTCAAAAAATCATATGAAGTTTTGTCACTATTATCTCATAGTTGTGGTCCATTCAAAATATAGACAGTTGTGTGGATTGCATCTCTCCAAAATATAGATGACAATTTATCTTGATTTAGCGTATTTCTGGCCATTTATTGTATTGTTCTATTTTTCCTTCCAACCACTCCATTTTGTGGAGTTCTTGCAACTGCAAAGTGTCTTATTATTCCATGATATTCATAGAATTTATTGAACTCATATAAGGTGAATTATCCTACAATATATGATCTTAGACATTTGATCTTCAAATCTATTTCATTTTTCAACCAATGCTTTGAGCTTTAAACTTCCAAAAAGATTCTAATTTATGCTTGTGAAAGGTTACTCAGGTCATTCGTGTGTAATAGTCAATGAGAAGAATGAAGTAATAGTTACCTTGCATAATTTGTGATTTGGTTTCCCACAAATATCAATGTGGATGAGTTCCAATGGTCTTGATGTTTAATATTCCTTGGTTCTGAATCTCACTTTAGTTTGTTTCCCATGCAGACAATTTTTATAGATTGCATTTGTGGGCCTGATGATTTTGACATGCCTTTTGTTGCTTGGTTGTTGTTGATCTTAATTAAGTTGTCAAAAATTAAATGTCCCATTCTCTTATTCCATAACCAAATTTCATTTGTATGTCCCACACAACATACTTCTCTTCCAATTTTATTTAGAATGTATGCATGGTTTTGAGTTATGATTGTTGTTGTTACTAATTTTCTAGTGTCTTGTTTTCATATTCTACATTCCTGAGAATTAAATAGGAGTGTGTTTCCTTGGTCACATAATTTAGTGAAACTTAGAAGGTCATGCTTAAAGTCCTGAACTAGCATAACTTTTTATGGTGTCGCCTTATGACTTCCAAGGCTGACCTTACCTTTCCCAATTATCTTGGAAGATTTATAATATCCAAATGAAACACTTCCTCCCTTCTCTCTCTTTAGATTAAGAAACTTGTTTTTTTCACCATTCATATTCTTTGAGCATTCAATGTCTATGTACCAATAGATTTCTTGGTCTTGAGCATGCATTGCTAAATCACATTCTTCCTGAGAACTCTTCTCTTGTTTATTTCTCCATATTTTGGTGGTATTGATGTCAGCAGTATGTTTCTCAATAGAGACCTATGTCCAACTCTTGCAATCCTAAGCTTTATGGTTAAAAGCATGGCATTTATGACATTCAATATTGTACTTAAATAGTGGAGAAAATGAGTCATTGTTTCTGTTGTCAACGTGATTTTTTATTTTTTGGTCCACATAATTATTTCTTGAAGCATTGAACATGCCTCCAATTATTCTTTGGTCATTTCTTGGATATGCTCTACAATATCTTGTCTTACGTCCAAAATTGTTGTATGAAAAATAGTTACCCAGAAAGAGATATTCATAATTGTTCATAGTTGGCCTTCTTGGTGTCATTACCTTTTTGAATTCATTATTTTTGTGAGGACAAACTAGCTTTTGTTGGTCTTGGTTTAATTCATTGGTGTTCTCATTACCTTCAATGGGATCGACCAAGGTCGTAGTATAACTCCTATGTTCTTCCTTGGATTATTGTAACATGAGGTTGGTATTTTATCTGAGTCGAGTTCTGTTGAATGGTGAAATTTTGTTACTGAGCTCAATTATAAGTACATAGATTTCCATCATTAAGGAGACATTTTCCTTTTCAACTTTCTCACAATATTCTAATATGTTATGCAGTTGACTCATTATTTCTTCTTCAATTTTCTTTTGTTCTTCTAGTTGAGAAATAAGATCAAAATTATGTGAAAATTGTTCCTTCAACTGTATATTCTTTCTTCTAATCCTTTTTATTTCATCAAAGGAACATAGTAATTATCCTCAAGATCAACATCCATGTCTTCATTTTCTCCAATATTTATTATGCAATTATTGTCTTCATCTTCACTGGACTCTATTTATTGAGCCATGAACAAAACATCTCCTTCAATCTCTTCATCACTTTCGAAAGATGAGTAGTCAAACTCTTTGGAATAGAGATTCTTCTTTTTCTTTTGGAAGTATTTGTTCCTTTGATTTTTACCCTTTATTCTTTCATTTGAGTTAAAATTATTCTTGTCTTTGTTGTCGCTATTTTTATTATGATGGCATTTGGAAGCAAAGTGTTATAGGGAAATCCCCTTGCAGACAAGTGGATTCCCTCTTGGGCTCTAGACTTATAAGACCAAGATAGAAAGGTGTTACGTTGGTCAATGACATACTTTTAAACCTAGCTAAACTAATGTATAGAGAAGAGGAAGAAGATGAACCTTTTTCGATGTTTTTCCTTGCAGAGTCCGAGTTGAGCCTTGATCCCCAAGCTCCTCAACAAGTCCTGCAATCCAATAAAATACATAAAAATGCTTCCTATTCTACTAATATTAGCTTGAAACTAGATCTATCTACTAGAGACAAGTTGATGTAGAATAAACACAACCTTGAAATAAACAGGCCAAGGACATATGTATATTAATGAAAACAAAGAAAAGTGATTAAAACCATCATGTAGATGCAACAGCTTCACCAAGCTCTCTTTGTCCAGACCCTTTGCTCAAATAATCGACCATCAAAATGAATATGCTTTACTGGTAATTCTCCCTTATGAGATCATAAGTTTTATGCCTCTAATCTTCTCTCTATTTCACCATGAGAAGGCCTCCTTATATAATCTTGGAGAGACCCAACCACCTTAAAGATTATTGGGATAGGTTGAGGATCCTTCTCCATCATTTGTGTATCCTCCCTAATATGTAGCCTTGACCTCAAATTGAAATCCAACTAACTTCCAAGATAAGGGGGATCTTTCCCTGATTCTCCTCAACAGTCCAAAATTTGCTCAAACAAGTCAACGCTCCCCCAAGAGGGTACATAGAGAATTGAAACGCTCCCCCAAAGAAGGATAGGGAGCGTTGACACTCCCTGACAGTGGGTAGGAGAGCGCTGCCCAAAATTCCTTCAAAAAAGCCTAACGCTCCCCCGGAGTGGTGTCCTAAGTGTTGCAATGCTCCCCTAAAGAGGGGTAGGGAGTGTTGGCACTCCTTAATAGTGGGTAGGGGAGCGTTTCCCTTAAAAAATATTTTTTAAGTGGTCTTTTCCATGGAAATTTCTTTGTACTCCTCATCAGATGATTTCTCCTTCTTAAACCAATATTTGAGGGTGTCTCAAGTGTCCTTGTGATGTCGTCCAAGACACAACATGGGCAAGATGAATAAATGATGTCTGCGACACTTGCGACTCTTATGGATAAAATGAGACACTTGCGACACATGTAATGACAACAATAGGTCATCATTGAAGTGAGTAATTTTGATGTGTAACATATTTCCCCCCAAAGTGCGAGGTTAGAAGATGGAAACTGATGACTGAAGTAGTTTCTAGACTTTTTCGAGCAAGGGTATGGACTCAGAGAACTTGGCAGAAGCTGCACACAACCATCAAAAAAATATTATGATATGTTTCAAACCCAAGGAAGACATACCTATGCTTGGGTGATAATGACTTGTAAGGTATGGCTGCCATAAGATACACTACAGATCCATAATTATATTAACAAAGAGTAAATCCACCAAAGATATAATGTGGATCTATACTTCCATGACATGAACTGATCGTAGCAACAAAAAATACACAGTGGATCTACGAGACGACAAGACATATCCAAGGACCAATACAAAGTGGATCTATGTGACAATATATGTGTGAATATTCAAGAGAAATTTTGTCGCAACCTGGGTAAAGTACATATCAGAGTGATTACTCAACCCAGGGTCTTCTTACCGATCTCGATGCAGTATGAGTCTAACAATGTGGATATATTTCCTGATGTCGAACATGGTAGAAACCGCTTGATTAATGGTCAATGATGTAACTCGTTAACAAGTGTGATGGAAATCACCATTTATGTCAATGATTCCCAAGGTACCCTAGTACATTCCAATGAATGTGAATGGATGAGATGAAGTTGAACATCCGTGGAATCATCTGATTAGAGTTCAATGATTTAAACCCACTTTCGGATGCAAGGAGGCCTTCCATTGAGGCATATAGGTCCCAAGGTACTAACTGGTTTCTAAGTCTAGTTCCCGGATAATGTGTTGAAGTCGACAGGAACATACTTGTCACAAGAGGGCCTTGATGTATCACCCATCAACGACATGAAACTGACACTGAGATGTAAATTGGTAGATCAAATGAACATGGACTGACATGGGTATTGAAACAAGATATTTTTGATGGCTGACTCTCGAGGCAGATACTTCCCTTGAACACCGAGGCACAACAACAGAAACATGACATAGACCAAAACATGATGATGTAGTGGATACTGTGACTTTCTTGGGGTGACCCAAAGGAGTAAGGAAACTCAGATGATTGGTTCAGTGAATTAAAATGTGTGCAAAGACAAAGTTCCGTGTTCAAGGGCAACTGTAAGAGTTACTGGTAATGTTCTCAAAAACTCCTTGGCTTGCTTCCTTCAATTTTTTCTCCCATCCAGATAAACGAGTACCTCATTTTGATTTAACGAGCTCGAGGAGGGTAACACATGCTTGATATAACTCACCTTAAGTAATTCCCTCTTCCTTTATTTAACGAACTGGAAGAAGTAAGGGTTCGGTTCCATATGGTCCCTTCAATGTATGATTGCTTAACGAGTCCATAGAAGGTAAAATCGATGATTTTTCATATTTAGAGAGTCTGAAAAGAATTTTAAGATAACTCCATTGTTTTCCTTTTTCGTAATTTTAGTATCGTGATGATGAAAAAGAGATAAACTACCACTTGAAAGACCGCCTTTCAAACCTTTTAACGAGTGTGAAAGGAATAAATATCACTCGACAATATTTTCATGTTTAGAGAGTCTGAAAAGAGCTTAAAGAAGACTCTAGGGGATTCCTTTTTCGTATATCCATCCGAGCCCGAAAAAGAGATAAAAGGTTGCTCGGTTACATTCTCATGTTTTTACGAGTGCGAGAAAGAACAAAGACTAAGATCAGTACTCTTCCCCCATCTTGAAAGCTAGTGGCTTAACTCCAAAATGATCATCAAAGGCTAGATACATGCCCCCCAAGCTTCAATTCATTCACCGACTTTGAGGTGGTCACCAATTTTTGTACTAGATGGAGAAAAAGGATAAGGGTGGATGAAATTAAGGTTCAAATATGATACCTAATGGAAGACTTGAATCGACATCTACGAGATCTAGTGAAAGACTTGACCTGATAGGAGAGGTGACTGTTTTTTTTTTAATGAGCTTGACACAGGAAAATAACTATGCTCAAGGCTATGGGTTCAATCCCCAGATTATTTTTTCATTTTTTAACGAGTTTGTTACGGAGAGGAAAACTATGCGCATAGCCTCTGTTTCATTTTTTAATGAGCTTGACACAGAGAAGAGAAATTATGCTCGTGACTTGTTCTTGTTCATGGCTTACAAGAGGATAACGCTCTACAAGGACACCATGTCAAGGGACAAAACTCAGTCATGGATTCCAAGAGATCTTCACTGGATTGAAGAACAATGCTATGGAAGGAACACATGTCGAGGGCCATGACAGGGGTAAGGAGATCAGGCTCCAATAGCCCTACCAAAGAGATCACCATGTCAAATACCAAATCCAAGTCATCGGAAGTTTAAGTCATGGGAGACAATGCCACATAATTGACCTATGGCAAGGGTGATACTGACTGCATATAAGAACCGTTTAGGGAGGTCATTGGGTTGATGGTCAAGTCAGGGCCAACGAACGAAATTTTATCAATAGTTACCATTCTTCCATCGTGCGGGAAATTTATCACATGAAAAAGAGTGGATACAATAGCTTTCATGGCATAGACATAATCTCACCCAAGGAGTAAATCAAAATCCAAGGGGTTTTGGACTACCATAACATCAATAAAGAAAGTTTTCCCTCCCAAAGTTATGGGAAACTGAGGGAGGATCCCTAAAGGGTGACTGATTTTTCTTTTAAAAGCGAACAAAGTTTAGGTAACCAGCACAAGCTGAGGATAACCCAAAGCTTGCCAAGCAATAAAGGAAAAAATACTAACGGATGAACCTTCGTCTATAAATGCATGAAGAATGTCCCGACCACAAACCTGAACTGTAATATTGAAAGGAATGTGAGAGGGAAGATGAGGTCTTGTTATCACACCCCAATAAAAAAGGATGGCCTCATTACTTGGAGGGTGTTTCGCGGGAAAAGGAGGAATGCCTCCCAGCATGGTAGATTCTGTATCAATGAGAAAAATGTGGGAAAAATCAGGTTTACTCTCTAGTGGGTTATTAGGATCGATTGATAACGACATCAAATCAACCAATTGGGTTGTATTCTATAAGGGTAGAATGGGGTTGACAGGTGGAAATGGATCGACCGCTTGGGTTGCATTCTCTAACAGGTGAGTGGGATCGATCGAAGATGGGATCGGTTTAACCACTTTGTCAACTGGTTCAACTAAGGACGTGACAAGATGGACAACATGATCAACCAGACTGACCCATGAAGGGACCAGAGAAACTATATGGCACTCATCAGAGGAGGAGTGGGATTGACCACGTTGGCACTTTTTAGATGAAGGATGGGACTGACCAATGATGGGATTGGATCAGTCACTTGGGTTTCACTTTTCATATGAAAAGTGGGGATGATCGATGATGGAAATGGATCAGCTACTTTGGTTAGTGTTTCAATCGAGGATGAAACTAGATTGACCACCTGATCAACCAGATTGATCTGGGATGGAATCAGAGTGACCATTCCATCAGGGAAGGATGGGTTGGGGGAAATCTTACGATAACTAGTTGGAAGTTGAATATTTTTCAAAAGAGAAGAAGCCTCATCCATATGAGGACAAAGGTGAGAATAATGATCACCTTCATATAACATACAAGGAAATTTTGCAGTTGTATTCTTCTTACCAACCTTAAAGTCAATAGTTGATGGGACGTTAAGACACTAGCTCGACCTCGTGTCTGACAGTGGGTTTACATCATTGATATATGATCGGATGATTCCATGGATGTTCAAATTCATCTCATACATTCACATTTGTTGGAATATACTAGGGTACCTTGGAAATCATTGACATCAATGGTGATTTCCCTCTTGTTAACAATTTACATCATTGACCGTTAATCAAGCGGTTTCTACAATGTTCGACATCAACACATCTATCCACATGGTTAGACTCATTTTGCATAGGGATTGGTAAGAAGACCCTAGGTTGAGTAATCACTCTAATATGTACTTTACCCAGGTTTTGATAGAGTTTCTCTTGAATATTGACACATATACTGTCACATAGATCCACTTTGTATTGGTCTGTGGCTATGTCTTGTCGTATCGTAGATCCACTGTGTATTTTTCGTTGCTCCAATCAATTCATGTCATGGAAGTATATATCCACATTGTATCTTTGGTGGCTATACTCTTTTTTAATATAATTATGGATATGCGATGTATCTTATGGAGGCCATACCTTAAAAGTCTTTATCACCCAAGCATAGGTATGTTTGCCTTGGGTTTGAAACATATCATAATATTTGTTTGATGGTTGTGTGCAACTTCTACCAAGTTCTCTAAGTCCATACCCTTGCTCAAAAAAGTCTAGAAAGTACTTCAGTCATCAGTTTCTGTCTTCTAACTTCGCACTTTGTGGGGCAGTTTGTTACACATCAAAATTACTCAATTCAGTGATGACCTACTCTCATCATTACAAGTGTCACAAGTGTCTCTTTTTAGCCATAAGTGTCGCAAGTGTCACAGACATCATACAGTCATATCGCCCATGTTGTATCTCAAATGACATCACAAGGACAGTTGAGACACCCTCAAAGACTGGTTTAAGAAGGAGAAATCATTTGATGAGGATTACAAATCATTTTCCATGGAAACGACCACTTAAAAATGATTTTTGAAGGGAAACACTCCCCTACCCACTATTAGGGAGTGCCACCGCTCCCTACCCCTCTTTGGGGGAGCATTGCAACACTCAGTACACCATTATGGGGGAGCACCAGTCTTTACTAAAGGAATTTTGGGTAGCGTTCCCCTACCCACTGTCAGGGAGTGCCAGTGCTCCCTAGCCTTCTTTGGGGGAGCATTGCAACACTATGTGCACCCTTTTGGGGGAGCGTTCACATGTTTGAGAAAATTTTGCGTTGTTGAGGAGAATCAGGGAAAGATACCCCTTATCTTGGAAGTTAGTTTGGGGCAGAGTAACAATCTTAGTCTCCAGCCTTTGAGGATCATTATGGAGTTAAGCCACTAGATTTCAAGCTAGGGGCAACATACCAAGCTTAGTCTTTGTTATTTCTCGCTCTCGTAAAAACATGAGAATGTAACCGAGCAACCTTTTATCTCTTTTTGGGGCTTGCATGGATATACGAAAAAGGAATCCCCTGGAGTCTTATTTAAAATCTTTTCAGAGTCTCTAAACATGAAAATATTGTTGAGTGATCTTGCTTCCTTTCACACTCGTGAAAATATTTGAAAGGGTGTCTTTCGAGTGGTATTTTATCTCTTTTTCAGCCTTGCGAGACTAAAATTACGAAAAAGGACAACACTGGAGTTGTCTTTAAGTTATTTTTAGACTCTCTAAATAGGAAAAATCATCGATTTTACCTTCTTTGGACTCGTTAAACAATCATACATTGAAGGGCCCATATGGGACCGAAACCTTACTTCTTCCAGTTCATTAAATAAAGGAAGAGGGACTTACTGAAGGTGAGTTATATCGAGCATGTGTTACCCTCCTCGATCTTGTTAAATAAAAAAGAGGTACTCCTCTATCTGGATGGGGGGGCATGTCTCCAACATTCCTAGCATAGGCCGATGATGTGGAGGACCACAGTTCTAATACCTTAGGAAGAGCAGGTAATTCCCTCATAAAGTGGTCACCCTTACAAAGACTGCAAGGGAATTTGGGTTTCAGATTCTTTATTTTAATCTTGTTGACCTCATCAAAACTCCCAGTACTATTAATAGTAGTTGGTTGCTTGGATCAAACATATGATATGGTTGTAGGCTTGGTCCTTTTCAGGTTCTTCTTCTTCTTCTATTTTTGTTTCTTCTTCTTCTAATCAAACTGACTACTTGCTTTAGAGATTTCATTAGGTGAAAAAAGATAAAGGGAAGGAAACTTAATGGGTGAAGAAGGAGAAAAGTTGACATGAGGTTGATGTGTGGGTGGTGTACTGACATATGAAGCACTAGGAAGATTCAATGTCACTAGAGTGGGTAAAAAACAAACCGATAATCCGATGGTGAGTCTCGAAAGACTGAAAGGGGCAATGTACAGAGGACCAATGTTTCCAAAAGAACGAAATCTGAAAGTTTCCCCAGGAGAAGGGGTTCCTCCATTGGTACTCTCAGGATTTGATGTCATTAACATTGACTCGACCTAAGGTCTATTAAGTAAAAAAAACAACACATGCTATGAATCAGGAGTTGATTTCATTAATGTTGACTCTACCTAATGTTGTTTGATAGCTTTGGAAAGTTATCCATTCAACCTATTCCAAATCCTTACACCTTAAGCCATTGTAGGTTTTCTAACAAAAATGTAAAACTATCTGATAAATTTTATTTTAGCATGGATTTTAAGGATGTTGTTTACTCAGAGGTGTATGAGAGTGAAACTGATGAAATTATGACTCAAATCCCAAAATATGCATAAGAAATGATAAGCATTATTTTCTTTCAATGAATGTCTATTTAAGGGAAGGAGAATGATTTTCCTTTCACTTTAAAACACTAAGATGAAATGACCAATGTTCTCCATCAAATACTTTACAACCATAAAGAACTCAAGGAGTACAATAAGATGTAGAGAAGAATCCAAGAAATGATAGGGAGAAAGAGAAACCACTCAAAATTGTCCCGACAAAAACGCAGCTAGGAAAGGAAATTTCACATTTATGAAAAAGGTTTTGAACTCCAATCAAGAAAATAGGGAGTGATAAGCATCAAAAACCATCAAAAACCAATCCAAACAACTTCAAAAAACCAACCACAGACTATGGATAAAGATCTCTGCAGAAAAGGCTACAAAAGACTGAGCAGAAGAAGGCAAAAACTCTCAAAAAAGAGACTAGTGCTCCCTAACACAAGGGTACAGAGTGTTTCAATGCTCCCTAAGACACTGTAGGGGAGTTCTATCACTCTGTTATGGCCTACATGGGGGGCATTGGTACTCCCATACATTCAGAAAAAGAACCAAAAACCATGCAAAAAATGCACCCAGAATGCATAAAAATTGGTGAAATTGCTAGTGAAGGTAGGAGAAGGCTATTGGATCATAAAGAAACATAAAAATTGATCTGAAAGGTGGGATAAGGGAAGGGAAAAGACCAAGGAAGGAACCCAAAACTGAAAATTCACATCCCCAGTGGAGTCGCCAATTTTTGTTACAGGGAAATCCCCCTACGGACAAGTGGATTCCCTCTTGGGCTCTAGACTTCTAAGACCAAGAAAGAAAGGTGCTAACGTTGGTCACTGAAATCCTTTTAAACCTATATAAACTAATGTATAGAGAAGAGGAATAAGATGTACATTTTTCAATGTTTTTCTTCGCAGAGTCCAAGTTGAGCCTTGATCCCCAAGCTCCTCAACAAGTCTTGCAATCCAATCAAAGACAGAAAACTGATTCCTATTCTACTAAGATTAGCTTGAAACTAGATCTATCTGCTAGAGACAAGTTCATGTAGAATAAACTCAACCTTGAAATAAACAGGCCAAGCACATATGTATATTAATGAAAACAAAGAAAAGTGCTTACAACCATGATGTAGATGCAGTAGCTTCACCAAGATCTCTTTGTCCATACCCTTTGCTCAAATAATCCACCATCAAAATGAATATCCTTTACTGGTAATTCTCCCTTGTGAGATCATAAGTTTGATGCCTCTAATCTACCCTCTATTTCACCATGAGAAGGCCTCCTTATATAATCTTGGAGAGACCCAACCACCTTAGAGATTCTTGGGATAGGTTGAGGATCCTTCTCCATTAGTTGTGGATCCTCCCTAATATGTAGCCTTGACCTCATATTCAAATCCAACTAACTTCCAAGATAAGGGGGATCTTTCTCTGATTCTCCTCAACAACCCAAAATTTCCTCAAACAGGCCAGTGCTCCCCCGAAAGGGTGCACAGAGCATTGCAATTCTCTCCCAAAGAAGGCTAGGGAGAATTGGTACTCCTTGATAGTGGGTAGGGGAGCGCTACCCAAAATTCCTTTAGAAAATGCTAGCACTTCCCGAGAATGGTGTCCTGAGTGTTGCAATGCTCCCCCAAAGAGGGGTAGGGAGCATTGCCACTCCCTGACAGTGGGTAGCGGAGCATTGCCCTTGAAAAATAATTTTTAAGTGGTCTTTTCCATGGAAAATTATTTTTAATCCTCATCAAATGATTTCTCCTTCTTAAACCAGTCTTTGAGGGTGTCTCAAGTGTCCTTGTGATGTCGTTTGAGACACGACATGGGCAATATGACTGTATGATGTCTGCAACACTTGTGACACTTATGGCTAAAAAGAGACACTTGCGACACTTGTAATGAAAAAAATAGGTCACCATTGAAGTGAGTAATTTTGATGTGTAACACAAAGTTTCCTACTTCAACACAACTAAAACATTTAAAAGGAGGTTTACCTTTACATTTTCTAGTTCCTCTATAGAAACTTCTCACAAAGTTGTCTTCTTTTGCATCAAAATCATCATTTTAGCTATCACTTGATATTTCTTTTCTTCTGCTAGTTTTCTTTGAGACTTTGAATGGTAATTCTCTTTTAGTTACTTCTTCTTGTCCTATTCTCATCTCATAGGCTATAATAATTCCGTGTAATGCATCCATTGTTAGATTGTAGAAATTTTTATTTTCTTCAAGAGTTGATATCTTAGGGTTGAATATCATGGGAAGTGACCTGAGTACTTTCTGGATGATGAATTTCTCATCAATGGTTTCCCCCAAACCTCTGATGATGTTGACAACTTCATCTGCACATAAAAGGTATGCTGCAATGTTTTGTTCTTCATTCATCTTCAGGCTTTCAAATTGACTCCTATGAGTTTGTAGTTTTGCTTGCTTTACTTTATAATCTCCTTCATGGTTGTTCTGCAGTTTATCCCACAAATCGAATTCATGGATTCATCGAGATTTTTTTCACCTATATCAAAAAATGGATTTGTTGGGGCTTCATAACCATTCTTAACTGATTCCTAGACATCATACCCCAATGGCTACAAATACACTCTCATTCTTATTTTCTAGAAGGCATAATTTGTTCCATCATAGTATGGATATTTCCTTAAGGAAAATCTCTCTTGATTATCCATGTGACCCATGGGGATATTCCTTCTAGTGGTTAGACTATTGTTGAAAGAACCTTTCTCTGATACCAATTGTTGGAATGCCAATAATACTAAGAGGGGGGGTGGGGGGTGAATCAATATTGCACACATTTCACTATTTTATTTTACATTGATTTAAAATATATTAGAAATCATTCATATCAGAGAGATACTCATTATAGTCAACACATTATAGATAAATAAGTGAAAGACTTGAAAGTATTTTATAAAAAAATGTCAATTTGTGAGGTGTAACAACACTAAGTATTAATCAATTGTCATGATTTAATTAATTTTTTAATGTATATTAGTTTAATTAATTAATTAATTAATTGTCCTGGTTAAATATTTGTTGAATGTGAATTGTTTTAATTAACTAATTAATGAATTTAATTTACATATATATTTAATAAAATTTAGTTTAATAAATTATTAATTATTATTTTGTATCGAATGATGGAACCATTGAAGAGAAGGGGATAAGGTGGTTGGCATTCAATGGAGGGATAAGGTGGGTGAGTCTTAATGAAAGGGAGAAGGTGGTGAATGGGAGAGGGGAAAAGGAGGATATGAAGGAGAAAAACACTCGGGAGAAGGGGATTTTTGGAGGGAGCATTATTTTTCATATTGGGAGACTGTATTGGAGCATTTTGGGGGGGGGAGATTGGAAGACTGTATTATTGGTTTTTGGCTGGATAAGCTTGTTGTAGGATTGTTACAAGGGGGAACCTATTGGTGGGATTTTTGGGCTCAAGAGTTAGGAATCCTTACGAAATCCTGGAGCTAGGGAGCCAGAGAGGCTTTGTTCCTAGCTAGCTGGGAGGTTAGATGGTTTTGGGTAGAGAATCAGGAAGAGTTGGAGAACAACAATAGCATCAGTTAGAGGTATGTATTTTCATTATTCTGCTATGTTATGTAATTTATTATGATCTTCTCATAAATTTTAATTATGTTGAATGGTTATGAATGGTTATATGTTGGTTATGAATGGTTATATGCTGAATAAGGAATTGTAAAGATGTTAGGATAACACTTCTCTAATTAAATTTATGTTGTATAAGGCTCTGTTGGAAGAGACCTTACACATGGTATCAAAGACAGGTTTAAAAAACTTGGACCAGGGCCTACCCACCTACCCAATTTAGGAAGGGAACTGTTCCCACCCAGAAATTTAAACAACCCCCACCCAGAAATTTAAACAACTTCTAATTAGTTATATTGAAACTGTGAATAAATTTTTTAGGGTAAATACATATTGAAATCAACCATGAAAACCTTGGGAAAGAGGGGCCCTAAAACCCTATAATCAGATATAAATCTGGGCCCATGGGCCAAGATTAGAATCAAAGCTTGAGCTCCAGCTCCACCTAACCTGCAAGACAAACCCTCTATTATCTATCATATATAGATCTATATATAAATAGTATGCTCATTGAAAGTAAAAAAAAAAAGTATAATATTATACATATTGATAGTGTTAAATGAATTTTAACACTTGTTTCAAGTAAACAAACAAATAATAAAATAAAAATATATATATTTATATAAATGTATATATCAAATCTGCCCAGGAACTTCTAAACAAATATATAAATAACTATATATAAATAAACATATATATATATATATATATATATACACACACACACACACACACACACACACACAAATAATAAAGAAGAAGTAAATAAAATATTGGGCCCAAGACCCAATCTCTAAATATATGATCTTACCACTCAACATGAGTAAGCACCAAATTCCAATGCCGACCAAGTGCCAAGTTATGAGGAAGATCCGATAAGGTGTATTATTTTTACCCAACGCATAGAAAAAATAAACATTATTGGGGTTTTAACACCCAATCTCAAAGTGAAGCACCTGGGAGCTACAAATCGCATGCCAAATTTCCAAGTCACGTGACAATGCAACTTGGAGACAACACATCACAAGTCGATGCAAAGTCCAAATCCAAATAGAGGGAGGAGCCCGCAGGCCAAGGGAGGAGCCCACAGGCCTTTACCTGCATAAATACATTCATATCAATCACCACATAGCCAAAAGGAACCGATCGAATAGAGAAAATAAAGTTGTATCAACATACACAACACGCATCACCACAAGCTAACACACAGGTCGACACCAAAGACCGAACGTACAGGTCGACACCAAAGGCCGAACACCAAGCCACAAAGAGGAGCCACTTTGCACATAGGTAGACACCAAAGATCGAACACCAAGCCACGAGGAGAATCCCATCATGGACATTTTCTTTTGCACCAAAACGCAGTGCACAAGCACCAAGTAACCTAGAGGAGGAGCACTACTATGCTCAATGTGTTATCCAGTTACCCCAACGCCCAAGCACTTAATACAATGCCATACTACATGTTGATATGTTCAATACCAATCACATTTATACCATACAACACAAATCTCAACATTAAGTGCCAATCCTTTTCTTTCCAAACAAAAAAATAGAGGCTATTAACAACATGCCCATGGGTTACCATGTGCAGAGCCATTAAGGATGGTGATTTCTATAGTGCACTACGCATCTGGGGATAGGCCTTACAAAAAATATTGGGTCAATTACCTCACGGGCCAAGCTCTAAACAAAGAATCAGGCCAATTCACAAACTGATGGGAAGAGCCCGCAGGCCAAGGGAGTAACCCGCAGGAAACTAAAATCTAGCGCACCTGCACCAAACACAACACACAACATAAACAAGTCAAGTCAAACCCTAGTGCATAAGTGCTAAACCAAGCCACCAAAGAGAGGTCCATAATGTGTTAAACATGCAACATCACAAGTTAAGCCATCAAGGAAGGAGCCTCCAACCATTATCGTAACTTCGCCGCAGTTGCACAGTGGGAGAGGCCCCGGTCACACTTGTAGAGTGAGAGAGGTGGCAAATGTCTTGTAGAGTGAGAGAGGTGGCAAATGATGGAGAATTTGAGAACGAAAGTAAGTGGTAGGTTTAGTACAGAGTCATCCGGGGGGGCGGGGGGGGCACGTGGGCCTCATGCGAGGACCCAAGATGCCCTAATGTGATTAAAAAATAAATTATTATTAAATTATTTTAGTTTTATTTTATTTTCAATTATTTTTAATTTAATTGTTTTAATTGTTAATTAGGTTTAATTTAATTGTTTAATTTGGTTAAATTTTGAAATAATCTAAGATTATTAAATTAGTTTAATTTATATATAATTTAATATAAGTATATGTGCTATATATACATTAGTAATTAGATACATATATATATATTAATATTATTATGTTAAGATAGCATAATGTTAAGATTAAGCTATTGTATTAATATAGTATTATATTAATATTAGGTATTTTAAATATGAAAATAATGCATCAATATTAATAAGGGGACTAACTTGAAACTTAGGTTAACGGATTAATCTAGGTTATTAGGTTGATAATAATTAATTAACATCATGTTCAATATCACATTAATTAGTTTTAAACGAAAATTTTAAGGACTTAGACCAGGAGAAGCGGGAAGCGGGCTTCATGCGCACTAGGAATGTAAGTTAGAGGAATTGGTGAGTGTGGTTCAGTGCTAGCGTAGCTACCAGGTGAGGGAGTCAGTATTTTTCTGAGGTGAAGACATCGAGCTTAGATGTTTTAACCCTGACCTAGCCACTTCCCCTAAAGAGAGTAACGTCTGTTTATAGACAAGTAAAAAAAAACTTACGCCTAACCCTGTTTTCAAGTTTAAGTTGCGCAAATGTGAATTTCTTTAGACTCTCCCTGACAAAATTTTGGTTGATGTAGATTCAATTATACAGGATGGTTAGGACTTGAGGAAATTGAGGCATAGGGGAATCGTTGCAGGGACCACAATCGCCACCACAACCACCTAAATTAGCCCTCATTTTGCGCTCTTTGGAGGGCATTAATGAGACTTTAAAGGGGCGTCAGCCAGTAGGGATTGAAGTGGATCCCCCACCATCTGGATCAGGTATTCCTGAAGAATCGATGGATTTAGGGGGAGGGCCTCCACCCGAAGACATCACTAGAGAACTGCATAAGATCAAACTTCCAGAGTTTTTCGGGGGTCGTGCCAGTGAACGTGAAGAGGCATGGTTGGAAGGCATGAAAAGGTGTTTCTCCTTAAGAGACTATGCGTCCACTTCAAAGGAGAAAATAACAATCTTTCAGTTAAGGGAGATAGCCTTGAACTAGTGGGGCAACCTGGAGAGGAAATTGCCCCTTACCCCGGACACCGTCTCTTGGGAACTTTTTGAGGAGAGGTTCCGAAGGAAATATCTACCAGCTTACTACAAGGAACAATACGTGGGAGAATTTCATTTTCTAGTATAGGGAAATAGTACCATAGAATAATACGAGATCAGGTTTATGGAATTGGTCAAATATGTTTCATATATGGATAATGATCAACGACAGGAAGAATGCTTTCTCTATGGGTTAAACCCTAAGATAAGGTTTATGGTGCGGATGTGGAAACCGTCTTGCGAAAGCAGTGGAAAATGCACGTTATGTTGAGGAACACATGAAATTAAATGGAGGTATGAGGTCAAACTTTCTGCATCGTCCTGGATTCATGGGGAAGGCCCCTAGGAAATTTTCGAGGGGAGGGAGATCCAAGCCACCTCCATATGGTAATAGAGTCACACCAAGGATAGTTGCCACATGTATTTCAATGGCAGCGAGTGCAACATCACGTTCATCACCAACAATGCAGGTAGGTCCATGACCATCTCAGGGAGCAACTAGTAGGGGCAGGGGTTCTAGGGGAAGGAACTCATTTCAAAGACCATCACAGAGTAGTACGGAATTTCAATCTCCGGTTACATGTTGGGGATGTGGAGGACCCCATTACCAACGTGAATGCCCATAGTTGCAAGCAGGATTTGTGCATAGAGAAGGAAAGTCCCCGATGGGAAGAGCAAGTGGTAACCACCAGATTTATGTAGCCGTTAATAATCACCAGGCAAAACATCAATCCACGGTGGTGGATTCGTCAGGTATGCTAAATCATGTCAATGTTAGAATTTTATTTGATTATGTTGCTACATATAGTTTCATTTCACCATCTACATTAGAAAAGAGTGGGTTGGAAGCCTACGAGCATGATAACTTTAAACAAGTCGAGATGGCTTCGGGGGGAAAACAAGCGGTAGGACCTAGCATTGATAATTGTCTAGTAGACCTGGGGGTGTGTACTACCAGTTTGAAAGTATATGTCACTACTCTTGGGGTGTATGACCTAATCATTGGAATGGATTGGTTAGAAKCCCATCGATCTATGGTAGATTGTTTCAAAAAAAGGGTGCTTTGTGTTGACGACGAAGGAAGGCCAATAGAAATCCATGGTGTACGGAGAAAGGTGTCTCTACGCTTCATCTCAACTATGAAGTTTAAGCGGTGGATGAGGCAAGGGTGTTGAACTTATCTAGTGGAAGCAGTCAGTGAAAGGAAAGGACCCTCCTTGGATCAGTACCCAGTATTGTCAGAATTTAAAGATGTTTTTCCGAGTGAGTTGTCAGGGTTACCTCCTGAGAGGGAACTTGATTTTACTATTGAGCTAAAACCTAGTGTATAACCAATTTCCAAGACTCCGTATAGGATAAAAATGCCAGAGCTTTGTGAGTTGCAGATGCAATTGAAAGAGCTACTCAACTTAGGGCTAATAAGGCCCAGTGTCTCACCTTGGGGTGCACCATCAATCTTTGTGAAGAAGAGGGATCGTTCCTTACGACTATGTATATATTATAGGGACTTGAACCATGCTACAGTGAAAAATAGGTACCCAATGCCACGAATAGATGATCTCTTCGATCAGATGAAAGGAGCAATGGTATTCTCAAAGATTGATTTGGGATCAGGGTATCACCAGTTAAAGATTAAGGAAGGCGATATTCCTAAAACTACCTTTCAAAATCGGTTTGGGCATTACAAGTTCATTGTAGTACCTTTCAGATTGACCAATGCACCAACAGTATTCATGAGCCTCATGAATGGTGTATTTTGGAAGTAATTAGACCACTTTGTACAAGTCTTTCTAGATGACATCCTCATCTATTCCAAGAATGAAAGAGAACATGAGGAACACTTGCGAGTGGTGTTGTCCTACCTTAGAGAGAACAAATTGTATGGGAAGTTGTTGAAGTGTTCCTTCTTCCATAAATAAATTCACTATATAGGGCATATCATTTCCAGTGAAGGAATATTTGTGGAACCAGAAAAGGTAAAGGCCATTATGAAATGGCCAGTGTCGAAAAATGCTCATGAGGTAAGAAGCTTCATGGGGCTAGCAGGTTATTATAGGAGATTTGTGGAAGGGTTCTCCAAAATAGTGAAACCCATCACCACTTTGCAGTGCAAGGGGGTCAGGTATGAATGGATAGAAGAATGTAATAGTGCATTCATTGAGCTTAAGATATTACTAACTAGTGAACCAATTCTACAAGTGCCAGATATGGAAAAGGACTTCACAGTATGCATGGATTCCTCGAAGAAAGGGTTGGAGGCCATGCTAATGCAGGATGGGGGAGTGATAGCTTATGCGTCAAGGAAGTTGAAGAAACATGAGGAACTTTATGCTACTCATGATTTAGATTTGGTAGTTGTAATGCTAGCTCTGAAACTTTGGAGGCACTATCTAGTGGGGCGAAACTTTGAGCTCAAAATGGACCATCAAAGTTTAAAACATCTCTTCAGTCAAAGGGATCTAAATGCCAAGAAAAGGCGATGGAGTGAGTTTATGAGTGAGTACGATTTTGGTATTTCATACATAAAGGGAAAGGAAAATGTGGTCACGGATGCCTTGAGCAGGAGACCATGTGTCTTCTCCTTGGTACCCTTAAAAGTTAATATGAGGGAATGTGTGTTGACGCAAATCCATGGAGAATGTTGGTATTTAAAGGTTACTTCAAACCTCCAGAGTGGGAGGCAATTAGATCCAAAGTATGAAGGATATAGTCTGTAAGCAGACGGACTATTAAGATATCGAGGAAGGATGTACATCCCCGAAGGTGGGGATATTTGAAGCATCATACTGAAGGAAGCCCATAGAGCACTTTATTGTGTGCATTCAGGTATGAAGAAAATGTACGCAGACATGAGGAAGATCTTCTTATGGGTAGGCATGAAGCGTGATGTAGTCCATTTCGTCACCAGGTGCCTAGAGTGTCAACAAGTGAAAGCTGACCACCATCACCCGACAGGTCTCCTACAACCACTTGATGTTCCTATGACCAAGTGGGAAGTCATTTCTATGGATTTTGTTGTGGGGTTGCCACTCACATATCATAGACACAATGCCATCCTTGTGATAGTTGATAAGTTGACCAAGAGTGCTCATTTTATTCCAGTTAGAGACACTTATGATGTCACTGAAGTGGCACGTGTGTTTGTAAGTGAGGTCATCTGTTTGCATGGGATACCCAAGAAGATCATTTCAGATAGGGACTCCAGATTCACTTCTATATTTTGGACAAGTTTGCAGTCAGCGTTGGGGACTCAGTTGAACTTAAGCACAACTTATCATCCTGAAACGGATGGGAAAACTGAGAGAGTAAATCAAGTCATGGAAGACATTCTTAGGATGTATGTCATGGATAATGAAACCCATTGGGAGAAGTACCTAGCTTCGACAGAGTTCACCTACAATAACAGTTTTCATAGCTCCATTGGAATGCCACCCTGCGAATCTCTGTATGGAAGGCCATGCAAAACGTCACTGAGTTGGGAAATATTAGAATACTGAGTAACAGTTGGGCCAGATTTGATTCAAGAGATGGAGGAAAAGGTGATTCAGATTAGGCAGAGACTAAAGGAAGCACAAGATAGACAGAAAATTTATGCGGATGTACACAAGACTGACCGAAGTTATAAAGTGGGAGATTAGGTTTTGATTTTTATCAGGCCTAATAAGAGTACCATACGGTTCGGGAAGGGGACAAATTTGTCACCTTGATTTATAGGACCGTTCAAAATCCAAGAAAAAATTGGACCCGTTGCCTATCGTCTCGTACTGCCACCCCACTTGCATAAAACTCATAATGTTTTTCATGTATTTGTTGTACGTCATTATGTTGATGATGAATCACATACACTAAATTGGGAGGAATTGCAGGTATCAGACATATTGGACCGTAGAGTCCGACAGCTCAGGAACCGTCTGGTAGACCAAGTTAAGGTGCAGTGGGACAAGTATAGTCTAGGATCTGCTACTTGGGAGGATGCCGAGACTTTACGATGAGATTATCCCTCACTATTTTTACCACCTCAAGAATATGTTTCTTGAAGGTTCGGAGTATGTAACACCACCTTTTGACTTAGACAACTAGGCTTACCTGAGGCCTAAAAACCTTTATTTTCTATTCACAGTGAAACTATTAAATGATACACTTGAAATTTTAAGACGTATGAACCTTTATGAATGTTTAAATGTATTTGAATAATGATGGATATGATGCGATATATTGTGAGAATGTAAATTTTATGAATATTCAAATGTTATTGATGATGATGGATATGATGTGATCTACTATGTGAATGTAAATTCTATGAATGTTTAAATGTTATTGATGATGAAGGATATGATGCGATATACTGTGTGAATGTGAATCCTA
>SNQJ01S0022513.1:74987-85812 GCA_010110895.2 Picea sitchensis
GGATCGCAATGTTACTATTGGCCTAATTTGAATGTTTAGGATGATGTCGAATTGTGATGTCAATATTGTTTAAATGGAATACTAATGACGATGTTTAAATTGCACTGCTTTTATTTTGTAAGGTTATTACAACATGATGATAAATGGGGCAGGAAAGGCAGGATAATATGGGGGTTGAAATTTTTTGTTGTACCTTAGGTTAAAGTCTTGTCGGTTAAGGATAAGTAATGGAACAATTGGTCTTGATTGATGTCTTCGGGTCTCAATAGTGGTTGGTCGATTTGAGTCCTTCTGACTTGCGTCTTCCGTAGAGGTCATGATTGTCCCTGATTTTGTAGTACTTGGTGGTATTGTATTGCGTAGTTTGTTCGTGTCAAGCGGGAAATAGACACCTCTTGTAGCTTAGTATTTATGTCAGTGTGTGAATCCGGTGGAAGGAATCCAGTGCCATATCAAGAGTCTCGGGCTGTTTAAAGGCACAGTTCCACTCTTGCGACACACTCTGAGCCGTATCAGTAGTCTCGGGCTGTTTAAAGGCACAGTTCCACTACTGCAACTCTACTGTTGGATTCTTCCATTCTGTGACAGTACTGTACCTAACCCCTGGTGTCTCTTTCTGCTTACAGCTGCTAGTTGTACGCCTTGTCCAGGGGCGTTTATTTCTTGTAGTCACTGTGATATGTCGGGTCGTCTTGATTGTGTTCGTCTTACTTGCATCTTGTTGGTTCGAGTGGTGATGTAGAGTCGAGGGGGTTGTTTCTTCTACACGCGCACACACACTTTAAAAAAAAATTTGCACCTGTTTCCGGATGTGTGGTCATAACAAGGAGGGTCCTTACATTTTATTCATCGAGACAAGAACCAAAATATTTATTCATTGGCAGTAGATGCATCTCTTTTTAATTAAGAAGATTCTCAAAATAGAAATGCATTTCATGTTATGAGTTTTTTCTAGTCTTCAATACCTAATAATGAAGACTATCTGCAAGTCCCAGAAAATGATGAACATGTCACATATTTCTTCACATATCATTATCCAATTATTTCAAATGATTTCACCACAGATCTTGGTGATTGGAATATTGCAACTTTCTCTAAATATTTTGTCATTTTTGAATCTCTTTTCACAAGATCTGATCAAACAAAAATCATAGATTTGAAACAAGAGACATCTCTTAGGAAATTTCAAGAGACACAAAAAATAAACATTTGTACTTTTGAATCACCAAAGTATTTAAATCTTGGTACTAGTTGTACGACTGCATAAATTGATCAATACACTTCATTGTTCAATAAATTTCATGACATTTTTTCATGGACTTACGTTGATATGAAGGAATATGACAAATCCATTTTTCATCATATTATACTGCTCAAAGAGGGATCAAAACCTTTTAAGAAAAACTTAATAATGATAAATCCAAAATTGAAACCCTTGGTGAAAATGGAGTTGGAAAAGTTGAAGAAGGATGGTATAATTTATTCATTAAGACATTCAGATTAGCTTTCAAATCATTTCATAGTGAGAAAAAATAGTGGAGAAATTTATATTTGTGTTGACTTCATATATATCAAACGGAAAAGTATTAAGGACAACTACTCACTCCCAAACATGGAGATGTTGTTACAACATGTTACTAGCTCTGCTTTGATTTCCATGATGGATTAGCTTTTGGGATATAACCATGTGCTCTTTGTTGAATAAGATAGACACAAGACCACATTTGTTACACCATGAGAGAATCATGCTTATGTTCACATGCCTTTTGGGTTGAAAAATGTTGGTGCAACCTTCCAAAGGGAAATGGACCATGCCTTCAAAAATTTGATTGGGAATTTTAGGGAAGACTATCAAGATGATTTGACTATTCATTCAAAATTAAGAGAAGAGCATATCAAACATCTTAAACAAGTCTTTTAACATTGCATATTGTATGGCATATCTTTCAATCCTAATAATTTCTTATTTACAGTATCAAAAGGAAATTTTTTGGATCATATAGTGAGTAAAGAAGGTATATATATAGATCCAGAAAGAATCCAAGCTATCCATGATATAATTCCTCCACCACATGAATAGGGAGTACAATATTTTTTTGGAAAGATAAACTTTGTACGAAGAATTGTTCCAAACTATGCTACAATTGTAAATCCAATCAACATATTTTTGAAGAAAGATTTTTTTTTCGAATGGAGCACATAGATTCAATAAGTATTTAAAAAAATAAAGCATACAATTACTACTGCTCCAGTTCTTGTGAACCCAAATTTTGATAAATACTTCATACTATATTCTTTTTTATTTAGAAGAGACTATTACTTCCATTTTGACACAAAGGAATTCAAAGGGAGAAGAACCTCCAATATGTTTTATGAGTAATACATTGCATGATTATGAACTGAGATACATATAAATAGAAAAGAAAACCCTCTATTTGGTTAAAGAAGTATCACACTCCAAAACATATATTTTTTCATCATATGATAGCCTATGTCTTGACCTCTCTAGTAATATGTTTCTCAATCAACAACTTAGAGAAGGAAAATGGGAAAATTGCTTGCCAAAATCCAAGAGTATGATATTGAAATCAATCCTCTAAAAGTAGTCAAGGAACAAGGATTATGCAAGTTAATGACAGGTATTGATGCAATGAATGTAGATATATCTATCTGATGAGGGTCATCATTGTCGACATCTGAATGGTATAAAAACATAATGTTTTATTCGAAGTTTGGGTAGTTTCTCGTTGGTATGTCCTAAAACAAACAATGTCATTGAAAGAAAAGTCCAATCAATATGTATTAGTTGTTGTGTCTAAACATTTTACAAGAATTTCATGAAGGTATATGTGGAGGAAAGTTTGCAACCACAACAACTTCCCATAGAATCATAAGAGTAATCTATTATTGGCCAACCATTTTTAAATACTCATACTCAATTATCAGAAAATGTATCTCCGATCATAATTTTTCACGGAAGATGAAGAAAGAAACAATGCCATTACATCCTATAATAATTGAAGACCTTTTTCACAATGGGGTTTGGATATTATTGGACCAATCAATCCTAAATACAGTAAAGGTCATTCATGTATTCTTACTACAAATGATTATTTTACAAAATGGGAGGAAACTGTAGAATTGAAAAACGTTGATTCTGAATAATTTATCACTTTCCTCAAAGATAATGTGTTATCAATATTTGGAGTTCAATAAAAAATTATAGCAGACAAGGGATCGATATTCATTGGTTCTGAATTCACAAAATTGTGTGGGGAATATGGTATTATTATGGGAAAATTATCAAATTACTATCCCAAATGGAATGGTTTCTTTGAGTCCACAAATAGGACATTGATTCAGATTCTCAAGACAATTTCTCTAAATAAGAAGAAATGGCATAGAAAATTTATTAATGAATTATGGGATAGCATACTTACTCTAAAGGACAGTATGAGATTGTCACCATAAACTTTAGTATATGGAAATGAAGGAAATATGCCCATTCATTTGGAATTGAATGCACTAACTTATGTTGTGAACATAGAGAGGGCATTGAACAAGCCTCCCCCTTACAAAAAATATACTATTAACTGATATATTTAGAAGAACAATGAAGATGGGAATTTAAAAGCATCAGTCAAAGACAACAGATTGTTAATTTTTTTTTTGATAAAAGTGCATCTGCAAAATATTTCCATAAAGGTCAGTTGTTGTTATTATGGAATAAGGAAAGAGAAAAACCATCTTCACATATGAAATTTGAAGCACTTTGGATTGGTCTTTATGATATTGAAACAATTCTTGTGTAAAATTATTACTTGTTAAGATATATGAAAGGAATAGTTTAGACGTTTCTAGTTAATGGGAAACACCTCAAAAGTTTTTTCTCGTGAAAATCCCTAGTTACAACCTGAATATAGTTTTTTCCACCTCTATCATTCTTGTTAAATCTTTTGTTTTGTCTCATCATTTATTATCTATATTGAATCCATCACCCAATGCCATTTGTTTTCCCTTTAGATTATGGATTCTTAGTAAATTGTAGGGGATTACTTTCCCACATTTGGAGACAATTGTTGACCCATAAACATGATTAATATTATATTATTATTTTTTGACATTTCTCTTAAAAATTTCTTCCAGACTTACAAAAATTTTGATCATCGCGGGTCCCTAATGTATTTACCTAGCCTTTTCCCAACTTTTGCAACCTGTAGAATGCACCATTAACTTCCTCACCCCGCATAATGCACCTACACTTACAAATTTTTGAAATAAAATATGACCATTTGTGTGGGGTACTACCCTGATTGTCTCGATGCTCCCCATTTCCCCATCGTTCCCTTACCCTGTGACCCCTCAACCTTATCATTCCCTTACCCCACTATGTTTTTACCCCATCATTCTACCATCTTGATTGTTCACCACCCCATGACACTTTATGTCTTGTATTGTCATGATCCCCATTGTGCACTTAATTCACGCTTTCCAAAAATTACTACCACTTGTTGAGTGTTAATACCATTATTAATGATGATCTTCTAGAGACATCTTCCCATAAATTTTAATATTAATTCTCATTGAAAATACTTGAGTTAAGATTCATAGAACGTGTTAAGATAAAAATGTGTATTTTGATGATATTATTTTGATTTTTTTTTTTTATTAATATGTCACCTATTAGGATATTTAGACACTTAGGAGTTAGTTAAGATCTACTTGTTCTAATGTGTCGTTAGGTAAAAACTTGTTTCTTAGTGTATTTATTTAATATGCATTAGTATGCATTTGTAGTTAGGAAATACGATGGTCACGATATGTTCCCGACATAGAGTGATCTGATGGTTCATATTCTCTTTGATAATAATGACCATTAATCTGTGTCTTAACACTTGATTGGTCCATGATCTCTATTTAAACAACACAAAGGCTCATTTTCCAATGATCTATTGTGAGAAGCTCTCTGGTAAAATCTCTTTGTAATCTTTTTCTTTTGTATTAATAAACTTCTCCAAGTGGTCACATTGGCTAGGGTCGTGGATGTTTCCCCATAGGGGTTTTACCATGTCAAAACATCGGTGTGTTGATATTTGATCTATTTATGTGAGTGGTTACTAAAGGTGTTAATCCTCTATTGGAATACATGTGTTGTCGAACATGTATCAGAGCATGTTTGAAGACCTGCTCCTGTTGTAGATCGAGATCATGAAACCAAGTTACCTCATCTCAATTTTCTGCCATTTATGTACATTTATGGGCTACAAGGACTATTGCATTTCATCCAGAGAGATTGTTTAATTCAAGAACTCTTTTAGTTTCACTCGAAAGGGTTTCCATTTTCCCAAGATATGGCCATTTCAGCTAGATCCGGAGGTATAAAGACTAAATGCGCCCTTTTAAATTTTTTGCAGAGTATTATTTCAGTTTTATTTCAGGTTTGTATTGTTTGTTTCCAGGTTTCTACTCTTTTAGATCCATGTATTCTCTTTTCCCCGTGCCCTATGCGATCTTGGCAAATCATAATTAGATAGGAAAAGGTGCATTTTCTAGGTAAGCTAACTGAGATCTAACCCTTGTTGTCATCCAAAAAAATTTCTTGTGTGAAAAGAGTTTTTTTTAGCACGCTCTCCAAGTCTATCTTCCAAAGCAACAAAATCAAGACCCCCAATCCTCTTGCTAAACAATACAATATGTTTTGCTAGCCCATTTGGTTAAAATTTTCCTTATTGAGTAAGAGGTCTTGAGTTCAAGTCTCTTTTTTTGTTACTTTTTTTGAAAAAGTTCATGCTCCGTTGTAAAGTGTATTTCACTTCAAGTATAAAAGTAAATCACTATAAGTAGCTTTAAAATTTTAGAGTTATTTATTTTGCATGCAGTATTTCTTTTATAGAGTAACTTCATTGTGAAAGTGAACTTCACTTATTTTTATAAAAATGGGTCACTTCATAAAGCAGCTTACACCATCATATGGTCCTTTGGTTATCGTTTATGCCTTTTTTTAAAAGGGCATAACTTTGACATCCGAAGTCCCTTTTCAGTGCCATTTTTCTTAAAATCGCCTAATGTTTCGAGATCTTTCCATACAGATCACCAGTTTTAGTTTTTAAACCCATCTTATCTACATATTTAATATGGATTCCTCAAGTAATCTTTTACTTACCAACACCAACTACTTCCAATGGAAATCTCATATGGAGGATTTATTAAGAAGTAAAGTATTGTACCATATTACCTTGGGAAAGGAAACAAAACCTACTGATGTTGATAAGAAATTAAAATGGGATAATAGGAATGATGAAGCTCGTGGACTAATCAAAATGTCCATCTCTCCTGATTTAAGGTTCCACCTTCAATAAATTGATAAACCTAATGAAGCTTGGGAAAATATTGAATCTATGTTTAGTAAACACAATATTATTCGAGAACAATAGTTAGAAAATCGAGTACTGACTTTAAGTCCAAGTGATTTTTCTTGCATTGAAGACTATTTATCTAAGTTTAAAACAATCACAATTTTATGTGAAGAATGTAAGATAAAGATGGATGAAGAGAGTTGCATCTATATTATTATTTGTAATATAGGTAGTGCATAGTATGTGTTTGTATCTACCTTTTATGCCATGAAAGAGGCTCTAGGGACAACTTATCAAAAACCCTCTCTTGAGTCCTTTTGTGATGCTTTGATTAGATAAAAAGATAATCTTGTACAACTTGTAGTGATCAACATTGTAGGTACCTCAAACAAAGACTTAGTCGTCCATCGAAAATATAAACCCAAGAATCCCAAGAAGAAACATCCTCACCAAAATAAAAATAAACATAAGGGTCACAGACCCACTCAGAAAACTTTCTCTCCTAATGGTGACAAAGGAGAAAAATATAAAAATAAGAAGACTGACAGACATTGCAACCTTTTTGATAAATATGGTCATGATGAGTCCAAATGTTTCAAGAATATGACAACTTTAGAAGAAACGATGAAGAAGTACAACATCAATATTGACTCTACTTCTTATCTTCTTCTCATGGACATGCACTTTCTGCTTCTGGTTTCTCCTTCAATACAACTTCTACTTATTCTTGTGATGAGTGGCTTATTGATTCTGGATCTTCTTATGATATGGCTAAGGATAAATACATATTTTCTTCTTTAAATAAATGTAGCACCAAGAAAATATTTGTTGGTGGTGATAAATCTCTGAGTGTTGTAGTATCTGGAACAATTCAAGTATAAAATGGTCATTTCAATGATGTATTATGTGTTCCAAGTATTTATTGTAACCTTCTGTTAGTATATCAAATCACTCATTCAGGTGAAGGTAAAACTATAGAGTTTTCACCTCACCAATTTGTAATCAAGCATATAAAATATCCTAAGCATGTTCTTGCAACTAGAATTGTTGATGATATTACCAGGTTGTACAAGTTTGAAAACTTTTTGTCATCATCTTTTTCATTAATTTTTGTTTTTCATAGTGACAACGTGAGCAAAATTTTGCATGAGCAGTTTGGTCATCTAAACTATCCTCATTGCAACAACTATGTAATCAACAGATGGTGACTAGTCTTCCTCATGTTTCATGCAGAGATGGTGTTTGTGCTAGTTGTGTTCTTGGGAAACATGATCGAATTTTTTTTGACAAACACACCTCTTGGCATGCCTCGGGTCCTTTGTAACTTGTTCATAGTGATTTTTGTGGTCCACTTTCTTCTCCTTTATTTTCTGGGTGCAAGTATTTCTTAACTTTCATTGATGACTTTTCCAAACGTACTTGGGATTACTTATTAAAACTCAAGAGCGAAGTTTTTGACAAGTTTTTGGCCTACAAGTCCTTTGTAGAAAAGTAATATGGACATCAAATTCAAAGGTTAAGAACATATAATGGAGGCGAATATGTGAACAATAACTTTAGAAGTTACTGCACTACGTAGGGCATCCAAATGCAACACATTGTTCCATATACAACACAACAAAATGGTGTTGCTGAGAGAAAGAACCACACATTAAAATAAATGCCTAATTGTATGATCCAATCTAAGGGACTAAGTCTAAAGTATTGGGCAGAAGCCATCAACTGTGCAAATTACATAGTAAATCGCACTCCCACAAAGTCTCTTAAAAATATTACACCGGAAGAAGCTTGGACTAAAATTAAACCAGTTGTAAGTCACTTCCGTGTATTTGGCATTATAGCACGGGCTCACATTCCTGATGAGAAAAGGAAAGCATTGCATATTAAAAGTGAGAAGTGTATATTTGTTGATCATTCTGAAGATGTCAAAGATTATAGACTTCTTCAACCACATTCTAATGAAATTATTATTAGAAGAGATGCTAAATTTGATGAAAATATCTTGGCCTGCAAGCCTAATTTGGTGTTAATGCCTTCTTTGGACTACGATCCTAATTTGGCGTTTGTTCCTTCTCCTTTTTTGTTTTCTTCTTTAGATGATGATAGTGAGGATGAAAATCCACCTCCTCCTTCTCACCTTCCTCTAGATGAGTCTTTTGAACCTGAACCAACACTAGATCGACCTCCACCACTTCCTAGATGGGTTTTATCAACAGGAGAAGAAATAGGTGATTTTTTAGATGATCCTTCATATCATCATCAGACACGTTCACAGTTCCAGTGAGCATATTCTCTTTTGGATCAAGTTTGAGAGAATCATGATCCAAATAAATTTACAGAAGCTTCAGGTCATCCAGATTGGGATACAACAACGAATGAAGAGTATCATTCTTTGATGGAAAATGATACTTGGGATCTTGTACCTCTTCCAAAAGGAAGAAAAATTTCCGTATGTAAATGGGTGTATGGATCAGATGAAAGTGTTGAAAGACACAAGGCTCAGTTACTTTCCAAACAATTTTCCCAAGTTGAATGAATTGACTATAATGAAAACCTTTCCCCTGTAGCTAAAATGAAGTCCATCTGCCTTGTGCTTTCCCTTGTTGCCTCACATAAATGGGAGGCCCATCAGATGGATGTTAAATTTTCCTTATTGCATGGAGATTTGCAAGAAGAAATATATACGGAACAACCTCCTGGCTATGTCCAGAATGACGCTAGCCTTGTTTTTCACCTTAAGAAATCTCTTTATGGTCTGAATATAGCTCCCTAATATTGGTATGTCAAAATGGACAACTTTCTTATTTCCATTGGATTCTCTAGATGTCATTATGATCTTAATGTTTATACCAATAAAGTAGGAATCCATATCATAATCCTTGTCCTTTATGTTGATGACCTTATCCTTATTGGTAGTGACTCAAAACTTTTAAACCATGTGAAAACTAGCCTTAAGAAGAATTTTGAAATGACAAACTTAGGATTTTTGCACTATTTCCTTGGCCTTCAAGTTTGTAAACCAATGAAGGAATTTTTCTTTCCCAATCTAAGTATGCTTGTGACCTCCTTCATCAATTTCACATGGACAATTGTAAACCATCCTCTTATCCCTTCCAATATGGAGTCAAGCTTGCTACCACCTATACTTCTCCTAAAGTTGATGCCACCTCATATCGTCAGTTAGTTGGTAGCCTCTTATACTTGACTCATACTCATCCTGATCATTCCTTTGATGTTGGTATTGTTTCCCGGTATATGTAAACACCCCATGAAATAAATTGGAATTAAGCTAAAAGAATACTTCACTACATCCATGTTAGAATTCAGTTCAAGATTCATTATATTTCAGGGGGGGCTCCTTTATTGGTTGGTTTCATTAATTCAGACTAGGTTGGAGACCCTGATGATCGAAAGTCTACTACAGGTTATGTTTTCAGCCTTGGTTCATGACTTGTCACTTGGGCCTATAAGAAACAACATGCTATTTCACTTTCTTTAGCAAAAGCAGAGTATCAAGCAATGGTAAGTGCAAGTCATAAATCCTTATGGATTTGACCGATTCTTTTAGAGTTTGGATTCAAAAAATAACATCCAACCAGCCTTTTGTACGATAATCAGAGTGTCATCTAGCTCGCCAAATACCTAGTTCAACATCAATGTAGAAAACACATTGAGCTACACATGCACTTCATCAGGAAGCTCATTCATGATCAAATTATTGAAGTGCTCTTTTTCCCTACAGAAGATCAAGTTGCGAACATTTTTACAAAGTCTCTTACAAAAAAGAAGTTTTTCAAAATTCACTCTATGGTACAAGTTCATGAAGTTTTCATCAAGGGGATATAGGATCTAATGCATCCTTCCTTATCCTATTGTGTCACTATTGTAAATCCTTCAATCCTATCTTGAGTTGTTTTTAAGGGGGGATGTTAGGATATTTCGACACTTAGGAGTTAGTTAATATCTACTTGGTCTAATGTGTCATTAGGTAAAAGTGTGTTTATTTAGTATTCATTATTATGCATTTGTAGTTAGGAAATATGATGGTCATGATATGTTCCTGACATAGATTTATTTGATGGTCCATATTCTCCTCGATATTAACTACCATTGATCTATGGGTTAACACGTGATTGATCCATGATCTCTATTTAAAGAGCATTGAGGGTCATTTGTCGATGATCAATTGTGAGTGACTCTCTTGTAAAATATCTCTGTAATCTTTTTCTTATGCATTAATAAACTTCTCCAAGTGGCCACGTTGGTTGGGTCCATTGATGTTTCCCCGTAGGGTTTTTACCACGTTAAAACATTGGTGTGTTGATCTTTGATCTAGTTGTTGTTGGAAGATTGGTTGTTGTCATTGATGTCAACCCTAGTCATGGGTTTTGGACCACAA
This sequence comes from Picea sitchensis, assembly GCA_010110895.2. Lineage (NCBI taxonomy): Eukaryota > Viridiplantae > Streptophyta > Pinopsida > Pinales > Pinaceae > Picea > Picea sitchensis. The sequence continues at coordinate 85,743 of SNQJ01S0022513.1, forward strand.
GATTGATGAAGTTATTTGGACATGAAGGAAAATGAACATGAAGATACAACACCCATGGATGGATGGTATA
>SNQJ01S0022513.1:88508-104522 GCA_010110895.2 Picea sitchensis
ATATATATATAAACATTGTAATATATGGCATGGTCGACAGAGTTTGACTCTGTGACCCACCACACTATATTCTAACACTCTAACCAATGCACCATCGACGATCTATGGGGAATCAAATATAGTAAAATATATTTAAATTTGGTTAGACCAGAAGCTAAGAATATAGGGAGAAGGTATGGTCTCGACCCCCAACCTATCCCTATTTAAAATGGCGCCCAAACAAGGTACAAGAGGAGACACAGATCCCGAGATGAGGGTATAGTATGGAGTGCATTGTTGTGCATGCCAAAGGAGTCCAGTTTTTGGTGTTGTCTATATTTGCGTGCCATCGAGTACCATGTCCAAACATAGGCATGTTTATACTCATTTTTCTCGTTTTCTCGAGAGGAGCATGATGGTGACGCTATTTTCGTGCTGAAATGTTGTCTATAAAAATATCGGTCTAGATTGCTATTTATGAGCACCATAGTGCATTGTTTTTCCTATAAAGAGGGTGAAAATGAACCACTTCTTAATATGGTCAAGTTTATACTTGTTTTTCTCATAATTTCGAGAGGAATTCAATGGTAAACTTTATTTCTGATTTTGAGCAATTGAATTGAACAGTGACTTCAAATTTGTTTTTGTAAGTCCATTTTGTATTGTAATTTTTGACAGATGAGATTAATGAAGATGAGTCTCACTGTTAAAGGGGACTCAAAGATGTAGCTTAGGAGAAGTGAAATCAGTCATCAAATCTTGTATTTTTGCTTCTTTTATTTTTTGTTGTGTTATCTCATTATTCTTCAAGTTATTCATCATTTTATAAGGTTTTCGATAATAAGCACAATGGCATTTGTTCTTGAAATCACCTCAATACGATCAAGAAATATTTTTGAATCAGGTTAGATGCTAATATGGCATTTTAAATATTAAGTTGGTATCTAAGGATATTTGGATCCAGTAGTCTCACTTCATAATTTTCTATCATCTATGCTTCTCATTTATAAGTCACCTAGTTGTTATATTTTCATTCTTTGAGAAATCATAACCAATTTATGATCATTTTCCTCCTTTTCCTCTTCATCCTGGTCTATCATTTAAAGGTCCATGGGATCCCCATCTTATTCCATTTGGAAAAACACTTTTATTTAAATTTTATTGTAAAACCAGAAAATTATTTTTAGACTCTCCGAGGAACTGTTTCGGGGCACAAATTTAATGATTTATTAGACTTTTGAATTTTTAAGCAAGAGATTTTTGGAGTGTGCCTATCATATTCTCTTCCAGTTTTAAATGTGATAATCTTTTAAAGTTTTCTATATTGTGGACTTATATCTTTTTGGTCTTATGAATGTGGCCAAATCTTGCTTACATTGTGATGGATGTGAGGAATGTGTTAATTTTATAAAATATTTTCTCTATTTCTATAAAATATTGTAAGATATGATATTTTGGTTTTTAATAAGTTCATGGTCCTTCTCTCACGAACCTTTCTTTGTGTATATAGTTTTTTTTAAAGTTGTATTTTTATAATTTATTCCAAGAAATAATAGAGGAGTACCACCTCTTTAAAAACACAAGGGGATTTATATACTTGTGAGGTTGTTGTTGGTATTTTCCCCAATCTGAGCATCAAAAACCAATTTTCATGCTTGTCTACCAAGTCATACACACACACTATGTGGATATTTCCACAGTGTAGACCATGTCGAGAAATATTTCCTAGAGATATTGGAAAAATTGGAAGAGAAGAAGGGACATTGTAAGTAATTGTTTAGCTACACAAAGATTAGAAGACAAACCAAGAAGTTTATGTAAGAATGGTGAATCAATGATTCACCCATACATGAACCGACCTAGAATGAGGAGAAATTCCCTGTAAGAATGTAGAACGAAAGATTAAAAAGGTATTGCAAGAACCTCCTAAGTTTGACGTCGTGCAACAAAAGTAATTCCTATGTGACACATAGCGTGTGATCGATGATGGTAGCATGCACAAAGAATTTTAGTGTGTTGTAATGCCCCAGTTTTGAGTCCCCATATTAATAATGTGTATTGTTATTTTATGAAAGGCTAGAGTGCCCAAACAATTAAAAGTGGTTGGAGTGTCTAGGAAAATGTAATGTTGTGATCATTATTAATAATAAAATACATCCCTGGATGCTAGACAGAGAAGAGGTATAGGGGGCTATGATTCCACTAGAGAGGGGAATAAAGGGACTAAGTCTTTTTATTATATGTTATTTACCCATAATTGTTTTAATTGAGAGAAGTGGTTACATGAGCTTCTTGAGTAAGGCCATGTGGTTCTTGATTTCCAAGTAACTATATAAACACATATTTGGGTTGTTTCAAGGTTCACTCATTGTTCATTGTTCACACTCTTCATTATGTTCAATCTCTCACTCAATCATTATTCCTCATTCATTCTTGTTCTTGGTTGGGACATGGGGACTAATTTTCGACGAAGGAAGCCACTATTTATTGGTTGTATTATTTGATGGTGTATTCCAACAATGAATTAATTCTTTCATGTATAAGATGCATGAACATGCTTTATGTTTTGTTCACAACTACGAATCCTAAAAGTATGAGAATGGGTATTCTTCACCAGATGCACTGGAGCCCTGTAAGTAGGTGTACATCTTGAGGTACTACATGGTAGAGAAGGGTGTCCATTCTCTTAGGTTGTGCAGGACCGAGAGAAGAGAGTTTGTCTACTTTAGATTATTGTCTATTGAGAAACTTGTGAGAGCTTGAGTGTTGACTGGTTTGGAAATATGAGTGACACCTTGGAGTCATCCTTGTGGATTGATAGCCCTAAATCGAGGGTGGCCTATTATTGAGACTTATAATAGCAGTGCTTATGGTTGGGTAGAACGTCCTTGGTCTGCAACCATCTAGTGATTGAATTTTCTTAAGATAAGTGCTCTTTGACATGGTTTCCTTTGCTTGTATATTTATTTCCACTGTGTATTAATTATTATCCCTGAAATTTGTATTTATAATATGCATTCTTGCTGGTTATTATTGTGCATGGGATAATATTCACATTATTGTATGACGTAGCATGAATATTGATTATTGCAAAGGTTGTTATGGATTTATTTCATGCTTCTTTATTAATTAGATGTTATGAGAATTTAAAAATTAGTTTTGAAGTGTGTTTTGAGGTAGCATGGCCAACCTGTGGGTGGTTGGGTACATTACATGTGTAGAGAAAAGGGAATTGGAAGAGGACCATGTGTGCGAATAAGTGAAATATATAGTGCAGAGGAAACTGGAAGAAGAATGCATGCATGATGAGCTGCAACACACATCACAAGAGGAAACACAATGGAACACTCACCCCATGGTGAAATCATAAAACTAGGTAAGTGACTTCTTGTGTTGTTGTCTTAAGGTGTTTGGTGATCTTATAGCTACAAATAAATTGACCCAGATATTGACAAGTTGTATGGAGGAAAGGGCAACCAATGTGTCTATTTATTCCTCATTACTAGAATGACATGTGTGTTGTGTGAGCAAGAGGAAGCACATTGAGAGTGAATTCAAGATGACAGATGATATAATAAGTTATGAGATACAAAATGTCATGTTGGACCTAGGATATGACATGAACATATTACCAATCAAGTCATGGTAGTTAATGGGTAAACCAAAGTTGGTATGGTCCACCATTCAACTCAATCCTGTCAACCAATGCAAAATTTATTTCATTGGTAGGTTGGAACAAATGAACATGAAAATTGATGGGGTACTGTCTAAAGAACACTTTCAAGTGATTGAAATAATGGATGACTCAAACCCCTATCGATCTTTCCTTGGCATTTACTGGGAATTTGATAACAATCCAATACTAAATTGTAAGAAACGATAGATGTCCTTTGATACATACACCTTGTATGTTATTACACCACTGGATCCAAATGAGGGAGATAGATATAACGATCCATTGAATGAATATGTGTAGAGATCGATAATATAAAACATATACAACATCATAGGTTGCAAGGAATACTATGTGAATCTAACATCTGGTGGTGAATTGAGTTGGAGAAGTATTCATTCCTATGACATAAATTTGGAGAATGCAACGAAAATATGGAAAAACAAGATGTATGAGGTGTCAACTAAGAAATGCACATGAATCACCCAAGTAGTGCACTAGATTGGATAAGAATTGTTCGACCTACCAAGGATTTATCATATATTCCTTGTAGACACATTTCTAACACAAATAGAGAGTGTGTCTAAGACCCAAAGTATTTAGTCCATGTCTATAGTGGCTAAAGGGAAACCTCCACGCCATTGGATGATGCATTGCACAAATATATAGGAATGGGAGAAAGTGGAGGAGTGCATCAAGGTAAGATTACATACCATGATATATTTTGAATTAATGAGTCAGTATAAGGGTACCGAGAATGGTCATGAATATATTTGTTTCTTTGAGAGGCGTTGGGTAGCTAAGAATATTCCTAATGCACATTGGGTTCATAGGGTTTTACATATCATGGATACGGTACTTAGAAGATGGTACATCCAGGAAGAAACATGAAGGAAGACAGGGGAATGGAAGAAAGTGATACATCAATTTGCATAATGTTTAATTTTACATTAGAGGTCCCTATGAAGAGAGAGGTTTTGTAAAGAACAAAGGATTTCATCTTCCATTGGAAGCACATATACACCATCCATAGAGTTTTCTACGCATACTACAAGTCAATGGAAAAATTAAAATAGTTGGTATATTTTTGAAAAGTTGATAGTGATGATGCACAATAAGAGGATCCTTCAGGATTAAAAATCAATTAAACTGAGGGAAAGAATGCAATTCAAGGAAATCCCTCTAGTATCATTATGATCAACTATATGTGACCATTAAAAACAAAGAAACATAATGCATGCATAGAATAACCACTTACGATGGCCATAATTGGTGATTATTGGGATCAAGAAATGGTAACACAAGAGGTAGAATTGTTGAAAAAATATGAAGACCTATTACGAAGGATATTTTCATAAATTAAATGGATTACGTGATCCCTTGGAGAGATGAAGAGTTAGTTGAATCTAGAAGCTAAGTCGGTAAAAAAGATAGCATGTCATCTAAACCTGAAGTAGAAGGAAAAAGTGCACAAAGAGTTGGATCAAATACTAGATGCAAGGATCAGTGTCCCTATGGATGCGTTAGACTAGATTATCTCAATGGTGTTACAACCAAAAAGGATGGATAACCTATGAATTTTTGTATACCTGTGCAACTTAAATGTAGCATGCATACACGATTACTTTATTATGCCATTTAGAAATGAGGTATTGTAGAATGTGGGTGGGTGTAAGTATTACTCATTCACGAATGACTTCTTAGGATGTTACTAAGTGAAAAAAAAGGAACAATACATATCCAACAAAATGTTTGTGACATAGTGGGGCTCATTTGCATACACAGTAATGCCCTTTGGCCTCAGGAATGAAATTGCAATGTTTTCTAGAATTGTGGTTGCATATTTTAAGGACTTTATCAATACGTTTCTAGTGGTATAATTAGATGATTATACGTTGTTCATCATACTCAAGGAGCATATGCAATCCATACAATTTATGTTGGATAGGTGTCAAAAATTTCACATCTCATTGAACTTGAAAAAGTACATCTTTTGTACATCATTTGGAATGTTATTGGGACATATTATATGCGAGGAAAGCTTGTTAGTAGAATAAGAAAATATTGTATCAATAGTGGACATGTTATCCACCATGTATGTAATAAATATGAATGCAACTTTGGGACACATAGGCTACTATATCCAATTCATATAGAGCTACATAAAGGTTGTTGCGCCATTAGAAAAGTTACTACACAAAGATATAAATTATGTATGGACCCAAGAATGCTAGGAGGTGTTGGAAACACTTAAAGAGATATTAGAGACTACATCGATCATAATATTTCCATATTGGAACAAGATATTCCACGTTCATGTGAATTCTTCCTCAAGTGCACTCGACATTGTGCTTGGACATCTTGGAGAAGACAACATTGATCATCCAGTATACTTTTCCAGTAGGAAGCTATCAAATTATGAGAAAAAGTATGACTGTAGAGAATGAAGGATTGGTGATGATCTATTCATTACTAAAATTTTAACATTACTTACTTGACACTGCCTTCAATTTTTTCACTAACCATTTGGCACTTAAATACTTGGTCAACAAGCCATTGTTTTGGGTGAGGATATGCATATGACTATTGATATTCCATGAATTTAAATTTGATTTTGAAGTGGTAGTCAAGCCTATTAAACACAATGTTGGGCCTTACCATCTCTTAAGGATAGAGTCAGGGGAAGCGAGTCGTAGTTTATATGATGAGCTTCGTGACACACAACTCTTCAAGGTTGAAGAAGTGTTTGATCAACTAGCATAGACTCTATCATAACTAATGGCATTCCACATGCCAAAGGGATACACACACATGAAATGTAGATAATTGGTCACTGGGAGTGTCAATTACGAGTTTATTGTAGGGAACTTGTACAAGATTGGCACTGGTGGGATCCAATGTGGGTGTGTATTAAAACATGAGGATGATATGGTCCTCTACGAAGCTCATGAAGGAATTGTGAGGAGGCACAATGAAAGAAATGAAACTGTGTATAAGGTGTTGCACACAAGGTTATGGTGGACATCAGTCTTTGAAGATGTTATGAAATATTGAAAACAATGCAATGTGTGCCAAAGGATCGAGAATCCTTCAAGAAGAGATGAATTTCCACTTTTCCTAGTCACCCTGATAGAGTCATTTAAAAAATGGTAAATTTTGTTAGTAGGTTTGATCAATCAACCTACGTGCATAACCAACACATGATACATTATTGCTTCTACCAAACACTTCACACATTGGTTAGAAGTTGTGTTGGTGAAATATTATATTGGAGAAATAGTTTTCACTTCATATTTGAGAATGTGATCATAAGGTTTAGTTTCCCAAAAATTTTAATCAATGATCAAGGTGTGCATTTTCTAAATGACACAATCTATGCACTCACTTATGAATTCATGATATACCATTAGAAGAGTAAACCATATCACCTACAATCCAATGGCATAGTTGAATCATTTAATAATATATTATAGCATGTGATGACTAATATTTCTAATATATAGTGCGACGAATGGGATCTAAAAATTCCAGCAGTATTGTGGGCATATAAAGTGACCTATAAAAAATTGACTAAGCATACAAATTTCATGTTGGTCTATGGTAAGAAGGCCATGATGCCCTTAGAATTTGTTGTACCAAGTTTTCAAATTTCCCTCATGAAACAGATGTCATACGACCATTCCCTTAAAAAATGGTTGGATAAGCTATTAGAACTAGAAGAGGAATGACTGATTATAGGTCACAACTAGATGGTCAAGAAGCATAGACAAAAGGCATAACACAACTAGAAAATTCAATGCAAGAATATACAACTCAAATATTTGGTATTATTGTATGATATCAAGTTTTTTAAACACCCTTGTAACCTACACATGCACTAGTTAGGAACCTTTATGCTAGTATACATCAATGAGGAAGATGCAACAAAGTTGCTAACACTTCATGGTCATCCCCTCAAAGGAATCATCAACATAATTTAGTTGAAATCATATTTTGACCCTTAGGGGTGTGATGCACTATGAATGGATGAAAATCCAATGTTATTTTAGGGTAGGAGTTAGATAGGTAGGTATAAAGGAATATATTATTATAAAATTAGTAGTAGGATAGGATAGGGTTAGGTAACTCAAAATACACGACACATTGGTACTTGCAAAGATTTAGAAGATTTAACAATTTTTTCAAGGTAATTATTGGCATATGGGTTACAAGACAGGACAATTGGCTCTCAAAGGTGGATAACTGGACACATAGGGTTTTGAAGAAGAAAAGGTTCAAGCAATTGAACTAAGACAAGTCACAAATACATGAGGGATTATAAAAATTATAGAAAAACTTCCCAAAGGAATAAGAATATAGGAAGAAGAAGAAGGATATGCAAGTTGGAAATTTTACCCAAGTTGGTGACCTAAAGGTCACTAGGGTGCTAGCACTGAGTCTCAAAGGAAGGAATTTCCCCAAATGATGTAGGTTGTTCTGGATTTCATGCTAAAGTAAATGGATCCCCAGAAGGTCTTGTATGAGATCAATGAGACAAAGGTCAAGAGACATGATACTGAAGGCAGAATTCACATCTAGACTACAGGGATTGTCGACCCATTACAGGAACTAGGCATGGCTATCATAGCATCCAAGATTGAAAAATTATACCTAGATAATACATGATAGAAGAATTCCACTAGTTAAACTCAATATTTCCAAAAATTCATCACTAAGATAATATCAATGGTTCCCTCCATCATGTATGTTGCACTATAATCACCTTCACTGGCTTGAGGATGATCCAATTAATAGTTTTGGGGGGCTACTAGAACCATAAGGTTTTTGTAAGAATACACACAGTAGAAGTCAATAGTGAACACGTGCCAATGGTTTGCACCATGTGGTGCCAAGTTTCAAGTTTCTTTTTCAACCAATAATCTAATACGTGTGCCAACCAATTTTCTATTTTGCACAAAGACTTGGACATATCACATGCAATATGAGTTGCTTAATATATTTGGTAATGATTGTAACCATTTTTGTAACAAACGGGCTGGTCATGGGTGAGGTTGTGGGTGAGATGAAAAGACTATTATATTTTCCACCCTCTAGTAGAAATAAGGGGAATGCATGCATATATGTAAGGGTTGGGTTTTTTTTAACTAGGAGTTGAATTGGTTCACTACTACATATGGGGTTTTAATTCGACAAAAAATTTCGACGATAAGGATAAATTCAATCATATCATCGCAAATTATTCAAATTATAAATTCTGGTCACCTTGATAACAATAGACTTCCGATGAACATATATTTTCATCGCTCTTTCAAAGAACCTAGAGGATAGTTTGTCGATCTATTGATGAAAATAGAGGATATCGACTACTCGTTTGAAAACGGTTTAATGGTCATTGAATTCACTAGTTTGGTACTCTCTGATATAGTCAACATTCATCAGAAGATCAACGAAGGTTAGTGGTTTCGACAATTTTGTTGGAGGTCTAACAGTTATAAAATCGTTTTATGCTAATTGTTTATTGCATGATTCATTAGTCTTTTTTCTGTGTTTGACTTGCCTCAAATCCAATTCTTGATATGCATATCTCTAATTTTGTACTTTGAAGGTTACAAATTTTTAATATTACTTTGTCTCTTTTTTAAATACTGAGATTGGTTCCATAACCCTTAGACCCTTTTTCATTTGGGGACACAAATTTTTCCCTATGAAATATATAAGTATGAACATGTCTACTCAATTCCATTTAATTACTATACAATTTGTCTTGGTGTAGTTCTCTTTTATTGTTTGATTTTATTACTTGCTTATAGTGAATCTTTGGAACTTATGTGGTAAAAATGTATGGTTTTGATTTTTTTATTACATTTATAAACCTTTAATAAATATATGATGAAAATTGATATTTGTACCATAATTAGAATATACAATTCATATATTAATATACTTATATTGCTTCAATAGATTTTGTTGTAATTAATAAAGGAAATCCCAATGCTAACACCTGAAGAGAGTGAAAGGATGGTTGCTAGGTTAAGGGATGCATGGGAGGCACTGGTCAGTACCAATTGGAAATGTTATTTCCATTGTTATGAATGTCGAGGCTTGAAAATAAGAAGAGTTGTAAGGAAAAAAACTGAAAAACATTGTTTTACATATGGGCATCGTGAAAGAGGGAATATATTTCATCCCATGGTAAGTTATTCATTATGTATGTCTTTGTATTGATTGTTTGTCGCCATATTAATATATTCCAAGTAGTAATAAAAATATTATTCTACAAGATGTGGAAGATAGTATGAATATTAAAGTTTATGTCAATCCTATGGAAGAAGATGACACCAATAATATTGGCAAGATGGATGATCGGACAAATAGATTGATCCTGGACATATTTTTTCCCATTGATGAGGAAAATGATGATGATATTTATGATGTACCTCTGCTTGAGAAGGAAGAAAATCCCCTTTATGAAGGATCAAGAACAAATATTATCTCTTCTATAATGTTGTTGGTAAACTTGAAGGTGTTGAATGGTTTTTCAAACACTTGTATCACACATATCCTAAAGTACGTAATATAATTCATCACATGTTATATGTAAAGGTTGGATTTATTTTTCTCTATTTTTAGTGTCAATTAATGTGTAAATTAAGGATGCAATATTTATTATTATTATTATTTACATGAACTAGTTTTTTTTATGATGTAGATTGTCAGGTGATATTTCTTTACCACTGTCAAATAATTACGTCACACATACCGAGAGATGTGTTCCATTATGAAAGATACTGGAATGGAGTATCAGGATCTTGATGCATGTCTGAATGGTCATATTATATATTATGGACAATACCCATCAAAAACTAAATGTATGTAATGTCAAATCAATATATATCAAATCGATCAAGTAACAAAAAGGTGCCTCAAAAGTTTCTTCTCCATATTCCGATAATTCCACATTTGGAATGATTATTTAGGTGCCAAAGAATTGCACAATTTATGGACTAACATGCATGAAAAGGAAGTGAAGATGGTATTCTTTGAATTCTTGCAGATGGTTCTACATTTAGGAACATTGAAGAAAGATGAAAATTTTCTAAAGAAGAACCTTGTAATGTTAGGCTTTCATTGGCAGCTGACAGTCTCAATCCATTTGGTGATATTAGGTCTATTTACTGAGTGTGGCCTATTTTTTTTATAAATAACAACCTTCCTTATTGGATGTCAATAAAGAGGGATTACACAATGTTTGAATTCTTGTTCCAGGTATTTTTTTACAAAATTGGTTTGAAAGTTGTAATTCATTTTTCTTATTCATTGCATATATATATATAAGGTAGTAATTATGTGTACTTTCACCAAATTAGGTAAGTACAAAGTCAAATATATCAACATATATATTGAGCTTCTTTTCGGTGAGCTACTAAAGTTATGGGTTGGCTTCACTATGTATGACATCTCTAGACCAATAGGGAAAAGGAAATCTCAATTCCATGGAATACTTACATGGACAATTCATTATGCCTAGGGGATAACACATTTTTGTGGTATGTAACATACTGATGGAATCTAATACTATATAATTTTATGAAAATATGATGCATGCTTCTTAAATATCAAGTCCTTGTTATATAAATAATACTGAAATTAATCCTTATAATCTTGTCGGTCTTCAAACAAAGGGTAAATGTGCATGTCTAGTTTTTGGTCCTAGGATGAAATCTCCTCATTCAATAATTCTAGGAAAGGATGTGTTGGATGAGTATAATCTCTTCGTCCCTAAGAACCATAGGTATAAAACTACAAAAAACATATTTTCAATTCAGAAGAAGATACTAGAATAAAAACATGAAGAATGACACCTCGCCTATAGAAGTTGGAATATAATAGATTAAACCATCAAGGTAATCATTGAGTCTACGTTTTTTCATATATATTAATGTTTTACTATTTCAATTTATATTGAATTATGTTTATTGTATCTAACAATTATTGTTGTAATCTCATTAATTAATTTTCATAAATTTTGTCAAGGCATTAGTGGGATTCCATGAGGAATGAAAAGTTACCCTTTACAATTCAATATGTTTCCCCACTATGAGAACCTACAAATAGCTCATTTGTTTGATACAATGAATAATGGGAAGAATGTAACAGAAACATTGTGGAGAAATGTAGATAGAAGGAGTTACAAAGAAAAACTTGTCAAAATTTGTAATGACATTTAGGAAGCCAACTATGCATTGCAAAGTGTGATTCATTCAAATAGTAAGGGAGTACACAAAAATAGTCTTACATGGTTATTTACAAAGCAAGAAAGTAATGTTGGAAAAAAAGTCATTCAAAAAATTAAATCTCCCATGAGATTTGCTTCAAACATAAATAATACATTAATGAAGAAAGGTGAATTTGGTGGGGTGAAAATTCATGACTAGAATACCTTCATTAAGGTAATTATTTTTTATGTAGATTTATATATTCGTAAATATAGGACTTTTTAGTATTACAATATGGTTTTTTTTTTCCTAAAAATTAATGATCCCTTTGTTGTTACAATATGTTCTATCTCTATCTCGACTTGACAACTTTGACAACAATGTAAAACAAGTTTTATATGATCTTGGAAAATACATGAGGTATGTTTTAATGATTTATATGAAAAATTATTTTAGGGACAGTCTACAATTTTATTGTGGTGAGCCCCAAAAACGTTTTTTAGGGCCTCAAAATGATCCTAAAAGTCGAGGAACCTAAAACTAGGAAAACATTGTCGAACTCGAAAACTGCCAAAATGAACCAGTTGGAATAGGTGGGAGGCCACCGACATTCATATGGATCAAGAGAATATATAGAGTTGAGAGAAGTGTTGTAGAGCCTTGAGTAAAGTTACAAAGCCGAAGGAGTTTCCATAGATAAAAGTATTGTAGGGATGGAACCACCAAATGCAGCTGTAAGAACCTAATTTAATCAAAGCCTACAAAAATTTATAAATTTAAATATAAAATTTCTTTCAACGTATAAGCAATTTCATTATTTAGCATATAAGCATATTCAGCAGCATGATGATAACCACCTAACATGGCGTAATCATGAAAATACATACCTTTGACTGATGTTATTTCTCCAATCTCCATTTGTCCTCACTGCTGCTCTGCCCAAACTCTGCCCAAAACTGAATCTTTCCTCGCTGCCAGCTAGGAACAGAGCCTATCTAGCTCCCTAGCTCCAAGATTCTGTGAATATTCCTGGCCCCCGAGCCCAAAAATACCAGCAACCGATGCTCCCCTGTAAGAGTCCACCCAAACTCCAAACCAAAAAAATACAGTCCCTATACTCAAATAATGCTTCCTTCTCCAAAATTCCAAAATTCCCTCTCCCGAATGCCTCTGTCCCCTCATATCCTCCTTCCCATTCATTGCCTCCTCCCTTCATTCAATGCCACCCACCTTATCCCTCCATTTAATACCTTATCCCTCCATCCAATTCCTTATCCCTCCATTCAATGCCTTATCCCTTCATACGTTAAGTTTTCTATTAAATAAATTAAAAATTATTAAGCTTTTAATTCGTTACCCAAACATTAAATGAGTTAATTAATTAATTAATTAATCAACATATATTAAACAATAATTAATTAATGATTTAATATTATTAATAAATAATCATTATTTAACTAATACACATTAGGACAGTTAATTATTTAATTAATTATACTTGATAAACCTTAAGAAATTATTTAACTAGGGTTGTTACATACACCCACCCTTCAGGAAACTCCGTCCCGAAGTTAAAGTATTTTATGATACAAGGGAAAAGAAACATGGTTCACACATTCATAACAGATAACCGACATTATTAGTAAGTAATCCAAGAAACTCATACATACTAGTGTACATATGCAAGAAATGCATGTGTATCTAGTACATACAAGTCTCGTTCATGTACTAATATCAATAACTATCATTTCTATAGTAATTTCCATATGCACCCAATCCATTCAACAAGACTATTCATTTTATAAATGACAATAAACCAATCAAATGTTTGTGAAATCCTTTAATTACAATTATCTAGCTTAACAATGTTATTTAGACAATTGTAGTTTAGTTACATAATTATGAATATTCATATATATCCATTTTCTTTTTAGAAGGAAAAACAATAAATTCACCATAAGACAAATCTCCATACACTCTCAACTATTTCTACTCATCCTTCCTCCCTAACTTACTTCCATCTTCCATACCTATCCTTCCTCTGTTGGACTATCTTGGAGCATCAACTATATTGACCTAACCCCAAATAGAACCCATAAGCGGAAGTGTCACTATCTTGACCAAGCTTCCTCAGCAGGAAACTGACAGCCATCATCACACGTCTAGGGGAGCGTGAGATAACACCGTCCTCCCATGACTCCAGGTTTCAGAGGATACATGGTGGGAAATGCCTCCACCCCTCCTAACAGGACTAGGGTCCACACCCTACAATGGAATATATAGTGGCACCATGTTGTTGGGAGTTTTGTCATCATCTATTCATTTTTGGGCAGTCTCACCACCTGAAATCCTACACTGGTCCACATATCATAGCAATGCATCCAAACCAATATAATTTCACATACAAAGATTCATACCATATTGTTTCTTAGTCAGTGGTCACGACATCCACTTTCATTATCATTATCCCTTGGCTATTTCATAGCCCAATGAACTGCAGATTAGTTTTTAACAAAAACTCATACGCATCTATGCATTATTATCATGTAGTTGCATATAACTAAAATCTCAATTTGGTATCCCTGTACCAACAACTTTAACATCAAGTTTTCAAGTTAGAAATAGATCTCATAATATCCCATAATTCAATTAACGTTACCCATTCATAGAATTATCATTCACATAATAGATTGCATCATATCCAACATTATCCAAATACATTTAAACATTCATAAAATTTTACATTCTCACAATATATTACATCATATCCATCATTATCCAAATACATTTAAACATTCATAAAATTTTCCATTCTCACAATATATTGCATCATATCCATCATTATTCAAATGCATTTAAAGATTCATAAAATTTTACATTCTCACAATATATTGCATCATATCCATCATTATTCAAATGCATTTAGACATTCATAAAGGTTCATATGTCTTAAAAGTAGAAGTGTATCATTTAATAGTTTCATTGTGAATAGAAAATAAAGGTGTTTAGGCCTCAGGTAATCCTGGTTGTCTAATTCAAAAGGTGGTGTTACATACAACGAATCTTCGAGAAACATATTCTCAAGGTGGTCAAAAAAGTGAGGGATAATCTCGTCATAGTGTCTCGACATCCTCCCAAGTAGCAGATCCTAGACTTTACTTGTCCCACTGGACCTTAACTTGGTCTACCAGACAGTTCCTGAGCTGTTGGACTCTACGGTCCAATATGCGTAACGGTTCTACCATGAGGGCTCCTACATCTGATACCTGCAATCCCTTCGAATTTAGTTTATGTGATTCATCATCAACATAATTACGTAGAAAAGATACATGAAAAACATTATGAGTTTTATGCAAGTGGGGTGGCAGTACGAGACGATAGGCAACGGGTCCAATTTTTTCTTAGATTTTGAATGGTCTTATAAATCGAGGTGACAAATTTGTCCCCTTCTCGAACCATATGGTACTCTTATTAGGCTTGATACGAATGAAAACCTGGTCTCCCACTTTATAACTTCGGTCGGTCGTGTGTGCATCCACATAATATTTATGCCTATCCTGTGCTTGCTTTAGTATCTTACTGTAACACCCTGTTTCCCCCAAATTTGTAATTGATCCTAATACAGGAATTACCATGCTAAAGCATGATGAAAATGTGAATGTATGATGTGAAGGGACCTTATGAAGAAGGTCGATAAATGTAAATAACATTATGAATTTATATTACAGAACTGTTGAGAGGGGATGTGCAGAAAAGAGACCACGATGGCAGTGGAAGGCACCTGAAAAGGTGGCGTTAACTTCTGCCGAGAATTTAATACCGTATTTGGACTCCACTGGCCCAGAGAACCAAAAGCCGCTCGCTAGCCCTGAAATAAATGCCTTGCAGGCTGGTAGGTTGATGGCTTGATGAGGGATGGGGAGGTGAATCGCCTATCCGTAGAGCCATCATGAATGACTAGCGCAAGGGTAATCGTGCCACACGCAACCTTGGGAGAGGATAAGGCATATGGCTGAAACGATTGGAAAGGGGGCGGACACGAGGGGAACTCTGGAGTTCTATGCAGAGTGAGTGATCGCAGAGAGGAAGGGATTGCAACCTTCACTCCTAGGCACTGGCAGACAGAGAGACGCAGGTCTCAACACA
>SNQJ01S0022513.1:129262-156365 GCA_010110895.2 Picea sitchensis
ATACTATGGAGAGGAGAAAGAGGCCAAGCCATATCCCCATAAAAACCATACTCTATATTTTGATAGCCTACAAAGGGAAGATAGGTTGAGCCATATCCCCGTGACAACCATATCCCCATGATATCCTAGCCTAGCACTATAGAGGACAATGAGGTCGAGCACCCTAGCCCTATCCCGGATCGATAGAGGAGAAAGAAGTTGATATAGAAAAATGAAAAAGAGGTTGAGATATCCTGAATCAACAAACGAGAAAGAGGTTGAGATATCTTGGCTCTATAGAGGTGAAAGAGGAGATAGAGGAGCTCAACTTGACACACGAGCGATGCCGCCAAAATTGGTAAGTGACAACTCTTCTATTTCATTTCATTTTATAAAATGGTTAAATTTGTGGGTTATATGGGTCATCATCACCTCTATAACATCCTCTCCTTGTCGAGGGTTTCCCAAAATTTCTACGGTAATCCTACAAAACTATTGCCTCTAATGGGAATTCATATAGTGATTACTAGATCAATATTATTACATTAGTGCCCCAAAACATTACACATGCATTTTTAGGGTCTAATAGGAGAAACAACCTCCTCACCCACAATGTGTAATGGTCCAAATGCACTTCATCGAATGTTGATTTAGAAAGAATCCTTACATTCAAGATGGAATGTTTGTCACTCAGAAAATAATAAGAGAAGATTTTGGGAGAAATATAATTTAGTGTCAAAATGTGTTCTTAGAGTGGAAGAAGGTAAGTATTCATATCAACCATTAGATACACATTTTCCATATTCACCATCCAATTTTCACATGAACATAATCTTATAATGATTATGAGGGTTGAATCATATACATCAATATGAATCCAAGTTTGTCACACCATCTTTCATATGGTTGATGGGTTTAGTATTCAAAGGTCGAACGATATTGTAAACTAGGTTGGTATAATGTTTATAAGATAGGGTGAAGAAAAAATTCTTAGAACCAATACCAAGATAGTATTTGTATCCTTATTTTGGGTTCACTGCATATAAACACTAAATCTAAACCATATCACTATCACCATGTTCAAGGAATATACATTCAAATATACCCAAGATAATGCCAAGTTAGTGACCTTCAATCCCATCACAATGTTGTTGGAATACTGAGAGGGGGTGGGGGTGAATCTGTATGAGAACAATTATTACTTTTAATCACAATATAAAACCTCCAATAATTCTCAATAGCATTCAATATATCATCAAAACCATAATTTAATTCATAAACATCACATAAACACATCACACCATAATTTTACATGGAAACCCAAAGCGGGAGAAAACCACATAATGATTTTCTTATTTGTCAAAGAGTACATTCATTGGAAGCCCCAACTTCATATTTTTCCATACACAACTGGAAGGAGGCTCCAACCCCCTATTTATAGGTTTCAATATGAAGGAATATCCAACTCCCTAATTTACTGGCTCCAATCCAAAGGAAGCTACAATACCCTTTCCTTGACCCGTCCAACCACCCTGAAATATAAATGTAGACCACTATGCGACTACCTCTGTTGTTGTAACTCATAACCTATTCTTGCTACTATTTCTGATACTTTTGTTTATCTTATTCACAGATCCATGACTAGTACACTACCTTCTCACGAATGTTTGTGCTTTTCCCTTCTGCAACTCACGAATTACCTCAGAGAAACGGTTGTAGTAACATTTATTTTGTACAATGGGATCCTATAAATTTCTCCCTTCGTTGAACTTCGCTTCCTTCATCTCACTACCTCAGATCCGCCCATCTATATTCACACACCAAATATTCAATTGAATTTTCTATGTATATATATATCTCTATGCGTGTGTGTGTGTGTTTCCAATGAGGATCTCATTAAAAATGCATGGATTTCTGAGATTCATAACTTTTCACTCGGTTATCCGATTGGGATGAAATTTGATAGGGAGTTACGTCTCAAAGATTTCAATGTGATGTCGATATAATTTATCGGATCGAGATCTATTTTGACATTTTTTGGGAGCCAAACTCCTTCATATGATGCCTCAAATTCTAGTTTTAGTGTTTTTGCAGGTTTTAATTTTTTTTTAATTATCAGTTATGTCTTTGTTTATGCATGTAATCCAAAAATCAAGTTGATGAATAGTGCCAATATAGTTAGCTCTTAGTTATTGGTCAATTTTATATTCATCTAAGAATTCTCTAAAATTAGTTGTTTTTTTTTGAGAATTTACCTTTTTCCTAATTTAGGGCCAACTCATAATGTCTTGTTAACTTCTATTTATAGTTACTTTAACATGAAATTGACATGCAAATTGTTAAATTTTGCTTACAACTAATTTACCTTTACTTACAACGTTTTAACTTATGTTCAAGGGTTCACATCAATGACAACCAATGTTTCCACAATTCAATGAAAAATGATTTTTTAACATCTAATATTTCAACAATCTCCCCCTTTGGAATTGATGGAAACATTTAGAAATGGTTGATGGAAACACTCATGCTCATGTTGTCTCCCCCGGTATTCATGTTGTTGTAATATTGAGAGGCGAGGGTGAATCAATATGAGAACATTATACCACTTTTAACCATAATATGTATTTTTTCAATTTAACAAAATTGTTTATAAGTATATCATCAATGTATCATCTATGATTGCATTCAATATATATATCATAAGCATGTAATCATAAGAAACATCACATCAAAAACACAATACACCATTATTTACATGGAAACCCAAATGCGAGAAAACCACAAAATTATTTCTTATATATATCAAGAATTCGTTCATAGGAAGCACCAAATTCCAAATTATCCAGATGCAACTGGAAGGACACTAAAACCCGCTATTGTCAGGCTCCAACCTAAAGTAAGATGAAACTCCATAAATTCTCTAGCTCCAACCATAATGAGGCTACAACCCCCTGATTTCTCCAACTCCAACCAGAAGGTAGATACAACCACCTAGTTCTCAGGCTCCAACCTGAAGGAAACTCCAACTCCCTGATTCTTAGGCTTCAACCGGAAGGATGTTGCAACCCCCTTTCCTTGTCCCATCCAAATTCCCTAAAATATAAGTGTAGAACAACTTTAACTACCAAAATCACTACCATGATCATTTCCACTGTTGATCTAGATTTATGAGCGGGATGAAATGAATAACATATTGAATACAATAACACAGAGATACAAAGAACACCAATATATATATATTGAACAATAAATTCTATTGAATAAATAAAATAGGATGAATATGTAAAACTGCAGAACTGAAAACAACTTGGTCGAATGGTGGTAGCTATCTCTAAGAAGAGATGTGGCTACTACATGCATACATCTGAGAAGAATCATTACAATGAGGCTCCAGAGGCCTTTTAGCATTACTCATGAATGCCAAAACCCTGGAAATACAAAAACCTAACCTTGGGAGGTGAAACACCAAATGTTATGTGGGCCCCGAGGGTAAGTTGATACCTCAACTTCCCGGGGTCATAACTTTTGCATACAACCTATGTTTAGGTGCGTGACAGCCATTGGAAAGGTATTTTCAAGAAATACACATTATGTTGTCAATATTTGACTTTGTCTATAGTTTCACTATGGCAATCCAAGAAAACATTGTTTAGGACCCCAAAACGGCCCTAGAAGTACATAAAGATGTACTGACATGGAAAATTCCAAAATAAGCCAGTTGGAATAGGTGGGCAGCCACCAATATCCACCAGGATGTTGTGTAGGGATTTAGGACATCCATAGAAGTGTAGAACCCATAATTAAAAAGAAATTTCATCATTATAGAGAAACGTGATGAACTAAAAATTGTTAATATTATCTAGTTGGAATAGGGGGTGGCGACCAATATCCACATGGATCAGTCCTCCCCCATTAGGAAGAAATGATCTCCATTTTTTTGAGTGCCCTCATCAAGTGAGGAATTTTTTGTTGAATTTGGCCCTGGGTGAGCCAGTTGCCTTGGTGTAGTAGCTGCCCTGCCTTGAAAACTTGATAAAGTTGGATCCTCTACTGATGATTTCCCTTGAACTGTGTTTCCACTGTCTAATCAGTGGATGATTTTTCCATGTAGTCAGGGTTGAGATATATTGGTGTCAATTGTTTTGTGATCTCTAAGGTGTCCAATAATTGTGGAAAATATGGTTGGATGAGGTACACATTGAACATTGGGTGCAATCCAAGGAAGGGGAAAGTGTTGAGCTCAAATGCATTGTCACCCACAACCTTGGTGATAGTGTAAGGCCCATAGAGAAGTGGATAGAGATTTCAATGGGGCCCTCTAAGGAAATATTTCTACAAATGTAACCAGACCTTGTCTCCCACCTAAAACTTGTGTGGTACCCAGTGTTGATCATTGTGTTTCTTGTACTTAGAATTGGATTTCTGCAAAATATCATGGACCTATTGGAGGATGTGTTGAATCCTCTCTATGAATCTGATGGCTTTTCAGCCTCATGCTGAACATGAGAATATTCTTCCTGTGTGGTTGCAAGAGGTAGTGCAACATTAATGGGACGCAGGGGTTGGAATCCCAACCCCACCTGAAATGGGTTATGGTCGGTGGAGCTATGGAGAGCCCTATTGTAGCTATGATGAACATAGGGAATAATATCATTCCATGTACATGGAGGCTTAGATTTATACATGTGCAAGATGTGCACAATCATGTAATTGATGACCTATGTTTGGTCATCGGTTTGGGGGTGGAAGGAAGTGGATTTAGTGAGCTTGGTGTCCAATAGTAACTAGAGACTTGACCAAAATATTTTGAGGAACTTGTTCTCCCAATATGAGATGATGGTATATGGAATCCCAAAATGGACCCACACCCATTCAAAGAAGATCTTGTCTATATCTGCCACTGTGATGCTCTTCTTGTAGGTTGTGAGAATGGCCATCTTTGAAAATTGATCAACCACCACAAATACACAATCATTTCCTTTCTTTGTGGATAGAAGGTCAGACATGTAATCCATATATATGGATTTCCAAGGCCTCTCGAGAGTATGAAGAAGGGTGTATAAGCCTTGATTCTTAATGATTGGCTTTGAAATGGCACAAGAAGTGAAATATCTGATATACTTGTTGACATCCTACCGAATTTTTTTCCAATAAAAATGTTTCTTTAGAACAACCATAGTTTTCTCCATGCCAAAATGTCCTGCCATCCGACTGTAGTGAGCCTCCCAAATCATCTTTGCACACTCTCTTCCAGGAAAAAAATGGTGGCCCGGATGGCATAGCATTCCATCCTGAATGTGAAAATTGGTGACATTCACGCCTATACCTAAGAGCTGATAGGTGGTAGTGAAGTCAGGATCTCATTGGTAAAGTTGAGGGTCCCACCAGTATTTAACATGGGGGATGGCCTTGAGGAGTGCAAATGTAATATTCTCCCTATTGAAAAAATTGTGGACCGAAAAATACCCATCGAGTAGATTCAACCATTTATCTACAACATCCGCATTTATCAGTCCTTCAACTAATAGAATATCAAAATTTACTTGTACCTTGAAGGGGGTTGCATGGCCTCTTGATGAAGATGTGTCTCCTGTGGGTAGTCGTCAAAGGATATGTGCAAATGTTTCCATCATTTTGTTCCTTTTTCGCACAAAGGATTCCTTGAGAAACAATTTAAAAGGATCTCCTACTCCATCATATTTCTTCTCATCCCCCATGAGTTGTTTTCGGACTTAGCACGATCGATCTTGCAAAGGATCGAATGGTTCAAGTCCCAACTTCTTGTGCCCAGATCTTGTCGGGGACATGCACATAGAAAAACAAATGAAGAGAAGACTGCTTTGATACCACTGCTTTAGATTTATGAGTGGAATGAAATGAATAACATATTGAATACATAACACATAGATATGGAGAAAAATAACTTCTATTGAATAAATAAAGTAGGCTAAAACTATAAAATTGCAAAAGTGAAAACAACTTGCTCAAATGGTGGTAGTTATCTCTCAGAAGAGATGTGGCTGCTATGTGAATTTGTCTTAGCAGAATCATTACAATGAGACTCTAGAGGAATTTTTAACATTACTCATGAATTCCAAAACCCTATACATCTAAAAATCTAACCCTAGGAGATGAAACGCCAAAAGTTATGTGGGCTCTGACGGGTAAGTTAGTACCTCAACTTCTTAGGGTCATAAATTTTTCATACGACCTATGTTTTAGGCATGTGATATCCTGTTGGAAAGGTAGTTTCTAGAACTGCACATTATGCCATCAAACTCTGACTCTTTCTACAATTTGATAGTGGAAATCTAAAAAACCATTGGTTAGGACCCCAAAATGGCCCTGGAAGTACAAAAAGATGTACTGAAATGGGAACTTCCAAAACACGCCAGTTGGAATAGGTGGGAGGCCACCAATATCCACTTGGATGTTTTCTAGGGATTTGGGACAACCTAGAAAGTGTATAACCCACAATTACAAAGAAATTCAATCATTACAAAGAAATGTGTTGAACTAAAAACTGTCAAGATGAGCTAGTTGGAATAGGTGGGTGGCCACCAATATCCACATGGATCAACTGTCACTATCACTTCCTCTGCCATATCAACCTATAAACTTTCATTGTATCCAAACTATCATTTTCAACCTCTCACTATATCCAACCTATAACTATCATTGATACTCAACCAGATCCTCTCACATGGATCATACACCAAGGACACCCCTAAACTAGATTTCAAACATCTCCAACACATGCCTCTACCAAGCATGTACCAATATCACCAACATACCATCACAGATTATGTGTCTCAACCATGTACCAAAGGATGTACCAAACCATCAACCTATTCCATACAAAGCATCAACCATGTACCACAACATATACCACAACAAGTGCATCAACCATGCACCAACACTTATACTTAACCATGCATCAACCATGGACATCAACAATCTACATCAACACCTATACCATACCATATATCATACAATGTTCCAACCATGCACATCAATCATATACTCTAGACAATATACCATGAAATGGGTCTCAACCATATACCATATCCCTCTCAATCATGTCATGTACCATAATATAAGCATCATGTGTATGCCAATATCACAAATATGTTCCTCTAACAATGAACCATAAAAACCATATACCAAGTACCAAGAGTATGTCTCAATCATGTAAAAATATCACCTCAACCATATCCAATCATGTACCATCAAGGACCTCCAAGACATTCCTTAAGCATGTGCCATACTATCCAATACACAAGCCTCAAAATAATACATAAAAGACATACCTTTACTAATGAAAAACTGAAGCATACCATCGCAGATCCTGTAGTAACTATGTTATACCATCAAACCTTTCTACAACTCAGCTAAACATTATTCCTTCAATCTTTGCCTTGGATCTGTGACCTATCCTCCTACATCCTGCGGATGTATGCGATATTTCCTCTAGTATCTTGTGTATTTATATGACCTATCCGTATGTAGCCTATGTACAACCTCATAAAACTAAGGTTACCAGTTTTCTGCAACTCTGAAACTTTTGCAACTTAAAACTTTCACAACTTCAAAAAAGTGTCATCACATTCAACCTCAGATTCACTAATAGATTTTTCAAAATATATACCATACCATTCATAATATATATATTCAATGTAAGTGTCTGTGTATAAATGAGAGACTCTTTGAGGTGTATTTATACTAGTGCTAGGTAGCCTCTTTCCTTATTTTAAGGGATTCTTGTTACAACCACTTCACCCGTTGAATAAGACTTGTAACCAACTAAGGGCTTCTTTTCCACTCTTTGGGGCTTCCAACTTTACAATTCCATATCTCCCTTACCATTAGGAACCACGTGGCGTTCCACATATCACCGGAAATGACACAACGAGTATTATCCATATATGATAGTCTTTCCTACAATTTAAATTTTCTTCATTTCCATATTCCTTAATAAACTTTGGGTCCCATAGCCACACATCTGAGGCTACATGTAGACTACATAAAATGTACCCAACTAACTCACCATCAATATCAATCATACAAGTTTCAATTGACTATCCATTATCTCTAAACCTCTCCAAGGGTTGACATCAATGAAAACCAACTATCCATCACATGCCTCTTCTCTTTGTTTCCACGCCTATGCGTTTTTATCCCCCTTTGACATAAATGGAAAAGGGGACTTCTCCTTACAGAATCACCCCCTATCTATAGGCATGTGATATCTACTGATGTTTCTCTTCATGGTGTTTCCTCGTGTAAATATATGATAAAAATAATTAAAAAAACATTCAATTATTTCATGATTACTTCTACTCTCCCCCTATATTACTATTCCAAATGCCATGAAGATCATTGTGGGGCTGAAACTACTCCTAGTTTTTGTCGAAAATTATTTCTTTTGTCCCAACATACTCTACCTTGATGTTCTTTTGTGTAACTTATTCCCGTAGAAAGTGAAATTTTTTCACAATTTGTTTCATCTTGGAATGCATCACTAGAATATTATATATTCTTATAACACTAGTATTATAACATAATATAATAATAGACTCATCATATTCCACCTGTATGTCCTTCAAATTTTTATTCATATAGAGAACACGCGTACAACACGTTTCTACTACAATTTACTCTGCTTCTATTCTTGATAACACTACTAAAGATTGTTTCTTGATAAACAAAGATATCAGAAAGTCACCCAAGTAGAAGGTTGCTCCACTTGTACTTATTATATCATCAATACTTCTTGTCCAATCTGCATATGTGTATGCAACAAGAGATACATCATTCCCTTTTGGATACCATAATCCATAGTCTTATGTTTCTTTGAGATATATGAATATTCTCTTTACATCCATAACATGTGTTTCCTTCAATGTCGCTTCAAATCTTGCAACATGTCCAACTGCTTGCATCACATCCGATCTTAATGTCTTCACATAGAGTAAACTTCCAATCATTGATCTATAAAGTCTCTAATATGCATCCTTGGATTTATCATCTTTTCTGAATTTGAAAATAGTCTTCATGGGAGTACTTACAGGCTTGCAATCTACCATTCCAATCTTATTTAGCATTTATTTTATATACTTGGTGTGGGAGATGAAAAAACCTTTATATTTATGACATATATGGAGTCCCAAAAAGAAATACAACCCACTAATTAATGACATTTTGAATTCATTATGCATGTATTTAGGAAATTTTTTACCCATCCTGTCATCATCACTTCCAAAAATAATGTCATCAACATAAACTTCAATTATCAATATACTATCTTGATTTACCTTTATGTAGATATTTTTTTCTTCATTTCCTTTCTTGAACCCTTGCTTTTGTAGATACCTGTCCAATATTGAATATCATACTCTGAGGGCTTGTTTGAGTCCATACAATGCTTTCTTCTATATGCAAACATGATATTCCTTTTTTGACAGTAAACATTTTTCTAGTTGTTTGATGTAGACTTATTCTTCTAGTTCTTCATTTAGGAAGGATGATTTTACATCCATTTGATATACTTTGATTTTCATAGAAAATTAGTAAGCCAATATTAGTTTGAATACTTCAATTATGGAAATTAGGGAAAACATTTCCTCAAAATATATTCCTTCAACCTGAGCATATCCCTTTCATACTAACCTTGCTTTATTATTGGTTACCTATCCATCCTTGTTCAAGTTGTTTCTGAATACCCATTTTGTTCCAATCACATTCTTATTCGTGGGCCTTGGAATAAGTTCCCATGTTTCATTCTTTTCTATCTGATCAAGTTCTTCTTCCATAGATTTGATCCAGTGTTCATCAATGTTGGATTCTTCAAAACTATTGGGTTCAATTGTGTACAAAATTTCTATATGTATTTGTTCTTGTGAGTGTAATTTTCTTCGGGTTTCAAATCCTGCATCGTTATTCTCAATGAAGTTTATTCTGATGGCATTATTTGATGTTATTTGATGGTTTTTCTTCACCCTCCGACTAGGATTTTTGGGAGATATATGAAGATTTTGCTGGTCATATTCCTCTTTCTCTACTTTTGGATTATCTCCTTGCTATTCTACTTATGCTTCTTATACTACTTCTTTCAAATCCTCTTCTCCTTCCTTCTCCGTTGAGTCTTTTCTTTCTTCTTTTGGATTTCGTACAACTGTATCGTCAATCTATACATCAATGTTTTCCACTACTTTTTTGAGTGTCAGATTGAAACATTTGAATTCCTTGCTCTTGCTTGATTACCCAACAAATATTCCTTTGTCAACATGGGAGTCAAATTTTCCAATATTGTCGTCTTCTCTTTTGATATAGCACTTGCTTCCAAATACTCTAAAATTCTTCACATTTGTTCATATTCCTTTCCATAGCTCGTAGGGATTATTATCACTATTACTTCTGAGAATTCCTCTATTCAGGATATTAACTATTGTATGTACTTCATGTGCCCAAAATATGTCACCCAACTTGGAATATTTTAACATGGTTCTGGCCATTTCCTATACTATCTTGTTCTTTCTTTCAAGGACTTTGCTTTACTAAGGTGTTCTAACTACTGAGAATTGCCTTTTTATTATATGTTCTCCACAAAAATCCTAGAATGTGTTCGATGTAAAATCTCCACCATTGTCTGATCTCAAACATTTGATTTTAAAGTATTTCTATGTTTCAACCATCTCTTTGTATATCTTGAAGTGTTCAAATGCATCTGACTTCTTCTTGAGAAAGAAAACTGCAGTCATTCTTATGCAGTCATCAATTAGTACCATGAAGTATTATTCACCATTTAATCCTTTTGTTCTTGTTGGTCCACATAGATAGATATGTACAATATCCAATGGTTTTTTCATTGAGCACTTATTTTATTTGAAATTATTTTTGTATGTTTTCCATGTAGACAATGCTTACACATAGTATTCGTTAGCTTTAAAATTTCAGGAATTTCTTTTACTTCTTCCTTTCTATTTATTTTGTCAATATTGTCAAAGTTCATGTGACCCATTCTTCTTTGCTAGAGCCAACTATCATTTTCCTTTCCTAAGAAATAACTTTCTTTTCCAATTTCATTCAAAACATATATGTTGTTCAGAGTCCTTATCAATGTCGCCACTAACTTGCGTTATCCTTCCTTCCTAATTTGGAATTTCTCTGAGTCAAAATGAAGTGTGTGTCCTTGATCGCACATTTTACTTACACTCAACATATTTTGTTTCATATATTCAACCAATAGGACATTTTATACCATGGAATCTTTGATTCCAAGATTAAATGTGCCTCTACCTATAATTTTAGCTTAATGATTATTTCCAAATGAAACTGATCTATCTCTTTCTTTCTTCAGAGTTAGAAACATTTTCCTGTCACCTGTCATATGCTTTGAAAATGTAACAACCCTAATTGAATATATGTTTAGGGATTATTAAGTAAAAATTAATTAGGTGATTAATTGTCTTAACATGGTTTTAACTAAACAAAGATTGGCATAATAATATTAATTAATTAATTAATTATTATAATTTTTATTAATTAATTAATTAAATTAATTACCTATCACATTGAATGACTAGGGTAATAAATTTAAAAGGGTTAATAAATTTAATTGTTTTTAAAGGATTACGTATACAGAGGGGATAAGGGGCATTAATGATGGGATAAGGAGCACTAATAAACGGATAAGACAATGAATGAATGGATAAGGAAATAAATGAGGAGAAAGGGAGGTGAAGGAGGGATATGAGGGGAGGAGGTTTAGGAAAGAAGGGATTATTATCATTCTACGGGATTTTATTTTTGGGGGGTTCTCTTGGATTTGCACCGAGGAGAGTTTGAGTTATGTAGTCAGGAAGGATTAATACTAGGGGCACTGGTTTTCTAGGGGTTTTGGGCACGGGGGCCAAGATATCCATATGGTATCCTGGAGCTAGGAAGTTGTCCTAGTTGGCAGGGTGGAAACAAGGTTTGGGCAGAGTTGGTCAGTGCATTAGGCAACAACAAAGCAACGGGCTGGACAACCGGGTCGACGGAGAAACTAGCATCAAGAAGAGGTAAAATTGTTTTATTCTATTATGAATTTTATTATTCGTTGATAAATTTATATGCGTATATGTTGAATTTACAAGAAATTATTGAGTTTCTGAAATCAAGTAGAAGTTACTGTTTTGTTTGTGGAATTAATTGATGTTAAATTAATACGGTTATTACAGAAAACCCACTATCAACATACCAATAATGTTTTCTATGTTGGGCTTGTAGAGAAAGAGAGAATTGATTCTGATTTCTTTTCCATTTCTCTTGTGGTTTTGATATATGATTGCTAATGTTCTTCTTCGGTTCCCTTGGTGGAATAGTCAATCTACAATTCTTTGCTATGTGTCCACAATTTTTTCATTTGTATCATTCTACTTCATTGCTCAATGAGCCAAAACTAATTTGTTTTTTTTTATGCTTCATAAGATTGGTTGGGATAACTATTATTTAAGTACCCTCCATAGTTTCTTATGTTCTTGGCATATGCTCTACTATTTACAACTTTATATCTAAAATTAGCACAATTAAAACAATGACCATAAAATAACCTTTGAAACCTGGGAGTAGATGATCTTCTTTGCAATGCACTCATTCTGAATTTATCTTCTTGAGTATTCTTTATTTCTGGAATGTTCTTCTCTGGGGGCTTGCATTCTTCCTTCTTGACAGAATCTCTAACAATCTCTACATAGATTTTTTGTTATTCTTCCTATTATATTGTCTTGGAGCTAGATCCTTTCTCAATGTGTGCTTGAATGTATCCTATTATGGATATGTCATTTGATGGTGTTTGATTGTTGATGACTTGATCAAATATGTTGGTTCTCTTTTGCTGCATATCTTTCTTCTAAAGATATTTCCTTAAAGAGACTATTTTTTCTTCGAAGCTTCCATTCATTTTATCCTTTTCTTATAACTGACTTGTAAGTACTTCCTCAATTCGTTTGTCTTCTTCTATTTGAATTTTTAGACTCTTGATCATCTACTCAATTTCTCCAGAGTTGGAATTTTGAGATCCCTCTTTCATTTTTAATTCTTCCTTAAGTGACTTGTTTTTCTTTCTTACTTTCCTGAGTTCTTATAATGCACTGATTATCTCTACTATAAGATCAAATTCACCTTATTATTCAAAATAATCTTCTACTTCCATGAAGAGTACTCTTTCTGAATCACTACCATTATCCTCCTCATCTGATGAGGAACTTCCCTCCTTTGAGTTGAAACATTTCTTGAAGAATTTTTTGTTTCTTCTCTTGTTTACCTTTTGATATTTCTTTTCCCTTTTTGAATATTCTTCTTCATCACTATCTTTATTATTATGAGGAAATTTATAAGAAAAATGACCATTTCCACCACAATTAAAACATTCTAATGGAATCATACCTTTATATGTGTTGGTTCCTTTCTTTAATTTCCTTACAAAGTTATCCATCTCTTCATGTTCATTTGAATCATCACTATACCTGCAACCTATTTTTGAATTTTTCTTGGTCTTCTTCTTTGTCTTCTTCAATGCATTGAAAGATACTGTCTTCATGACTGGGTTCTCCTGTTCTTTTCTCATTTCATAGGGTGTAAATATTCCATGTAGATCGTGCATTCTCAATGTAAGGAGATCTTCTCTTTCTTCTAGGGATGATATTTTAGGATCAAATCTCATAGAAAGAGACCCAAATATATTTTGAACAACCATTACTCCCAATCCCTTAATAATGTTAACTATCTCATCCACTCGTAGAAGGTAGGATGCAATGTCTTCATCTTCCTTCATCTTCGATTGTTAAAACTTACCTCTGAATATTTGAATCTTAACTCCCTTAACTTTGGCATCTCCTTAATAAATATTTCAGATTTCATACCAAAAATCCTTTGCAGTGTTATCCCAAAGATCCTTTGCACTGTCATAATGCATAACCTTGAAAAATATTGAATCAACTAGACTACTCAGGATGGTACCTTTATCCTTTGAGTTGTTTTCACTAAGTTGTTTTCCATCTCTTTCGGT
Source organism: Picea sitchensis (assembly GCA_010110895.2). NCBI lineage: Eukaryota > Viridiplantae > Streptophyta > Pinopsida > Pinales > Pinaceae > Picea > Picea sitchensis. The sequence goes on from SNQJ01S0022513.1 coordinate 143,292, forward strand.
TGGGGGAGTGACTGATATTGTATACCCATATACTAATAATTTCCAAACATCAAATCCATGTTCCTTTAAAAATATTTTCATCCTTTAATTTTGGAAGGTATAGTTATGATCGTCAAACAATAGTTCTCCAATCTTAGCATATTCCATGATCTTTTCCAGTGGTTATATTACTTCTTGAAGGACCTACTCTGATACCAATTGTTGGAATACTATTAAGAACCCAATACTGAATACAAAAGCACCACAAATGATATAGAAGAATAATATAGAAAACCACAACTTTATTATAGAAACCCTTGAGGTAGGGCAACACCATACAATGGATCCTATTATGGAAGGGATTATAGAAACCCTTGAGGTAGGGCAACACCATACAATGGATCCTATTATGGAAGGATCCTCTCATGTTCACTTACATCTTCGAGAGGGCATCCTCCTATTGAGCTACTGCCTCCACAACACAATATTTCTGCTCATGTCTCATTACATTGCTTTTGAACCCCTTTATAGTAGTGCTACTCATCACCTAAGAACAGCCTAGAGGAGGAATCTTCTAGAAGAACCTTCTAAGAAGTCCTCTACATTTATTATATATCTAACTACCATAGTGGGCCTTTATTTGACAATATAGTGGACTCTAGTCCACCTTACATTGAATGATCTCCACTATTATCACGCTATGCGCCCTCCGCCTCCCACTACCTCTCTAGCTATACCTTACATTCCATCCTCTCTTATGAAAGCTGCTGTCCCTAAACTTTGATGTACAAACTACATACCAGGTCCTGATAATTGTGGGACCGTAATGTTGAAGAAGACCCAAGAACCAAAGTCCCATGTAGAGTTGAAATCACTCATATTTAAGTAGTTTCAGCCACTATTGTAAGCCCGGTCCCATTTCATGATCATGTGAACTCCCCAGAGAATATTTTTAACCCAATAACTAACTCCAAATGATGTTCCAAATACCGACACTGCCAGTGTGGATCCAAATAAGAAGATCCATCCCACTAGGAAAATGGTCGCATAATCGAATGAATAATACCACCAGAATATGTAGACTGAACGTCGGTAACTAGCTCTTGATGTGGACCTTGATGTTCTCTATTTAAGGTGGAGTAGAGTCATCAAATAAAAAATATGGAAGTGGTTGTCATCCTAAATGATAATTATCCATATACTAATCATCACAAAAAATCATACCAAGAATACACTTATTGATACTCATCCATGATGTTAACCAAAGTATATTTCTCATGGATGCTCGCCAAAGACTCATGAATACTATGAAAACTATCATTGATTCCATATATGAGGTCATTCAGTGAGGTCATAAAAGAGGTTGTTTGTGAGGCTGACAGTAAATGCATCCAATGTATCATCCTAATTGGCTTTGAATGATTCAAGAATTTTCAAGGTTGGAGACGAAGTCAGTCATCTCGAGCACCTCTATGAACTCTTCGGTCCCCTATAAAATTCTGTCATTTAAAAAACTCAAAAATAGACACATAAGTTTTAGAAAATCGCGTTTTTCCTCGAAAAAACCCTAAAAATCACGAACTTAAAGCGTTTATAACTTCACTTCCTGATTCGCTTTCTAGCCAGATTTTTTTTGAAATTGGGGTGAAATGAGAAGAACTCAGATATGTAATTTATTTGGGCAAATTCTGCCTACAGATGCTACATAAATAAAAAAATCGCACAACCATCCGCGAAAAAAACCCTAGAAATTACAGCATTTTAAAACTCTAATATCTTTGACCTTCCGACCTTGCCGGGATCTATTTTTTTTTTAATTAGTTTTTTCGGGAGAGGAACTCAGATATACAAACTTTTTCTGCAAATTTTTCTACAGAAATATAATAAAATTTTTAGAATTTCATGCCCTCTTTTTTCTTTCTCCGGAAAAATCTGCAAAATAAAATAGTTGCCTACAACTCCTACCAAAGTGCTCATACTACTCTTGTTTAAGAACCCAATACTCTAATACAAAAGCACCAAGAAAATGATATAGAAGAATACGAGTAGAAAACCACAATTTGATTATAGAAACCCTTGAGGTAGGGCAAATGACCATACAATGGATCCATTATGGAAGGGATCCTCCTGCTCACTTGCCTCTTCTAAGGGGCATCCTCCTGCTGAGCCATCAGCTTCCACAATATAATATTTCTTCATGTCTCATTACATTGCTTGAACCCTTTATATAGTGCTACCATCACCTAAGAATATTCTAGAGAGGAGGAATCTTCTAGAAGTAGAACCTTCTAAGAAGTCCTCTTACATTTATTATATCTAACTACCATAGTGGGCTTTATTTAATAATATAGTGGACCTAGTCCACCTTACATTGAATGACCTCCACTATTATCACTATGGGCCCTCTGCCCCCCCCCCACTACCTCTCTAGCTACCTTACAAATACTTAGAGGGGGGGATGAATTAGTATGATCAAAATTATTAATTTTAATCATAATATTAAACTTCCAATAATGTTCAATAACATTCAATATATCATCAACACCATAATTCAATGCATAAACATCACACAAACACAATACCCGATAATTTTACATGGAAACCTAATCCGAGAGAAAACCATAGAATGATTTTATTATTTATCAAAGAGTACATTAATGGGAAGAACCAACTTCCTATTTCTACAACTACAACTGAAAGGAGGCTCCAACCCCCTATTTACAGGATACAACATGAAGTAAGATCCAACTCCCTAATTTAATGGCTCCAACTAGAAGGAGGCTACAACCCCCTTTCCTTGCTCTATCCAACCGCAATGAAATATAAATGTAGACCACTTTGCCACTAACTTTGTCACTGTAATTGATAACCTATTGTTTCTATTGTTTTAGATACATTTTTTTATCTTCTTCACATATATGTGACTTGTACGCTTGATTCTCTTGGATGTTCGTGCTTTTCCCTTTTGTAACTCATGGATTACCTAGAGACATCGTTGCAATTATTTTTCTTTTGTACACTCGGCTCTTGTAAACTTATCCCTTACCTGAAATTTTCTTCCTTCGTACCACTACCCTAGATCCACCAATCTATATTCACACACCAAATATTCAATTGAATCTCTTCTATATATATATATGTTTCCAATAAGGATATCATTAAAAATGGAGGGATTTCCAAGAGTCATAACTTTTGACTCGGTTATCTGATTGGGATGAAATTTTACAGGGGTCACGTATTTAAGAGTTCAGTGTCATTTGGATATGATCGATCAGGTCAGGATTTGTTTTGACACTTTTTAAAAGCCAAATTCCTTTATATGATGCCTCAAATTTGAGTTTTAGTGTTTTAGTGTTTTTGCAGTTTTTTATTTTTATTTTTTATTATCTGTTGTCTATTCGTTTATTCATGTAATAATGAAATAAAGTTGACAAATAGTGTAACTCTAGTTATCTCTTATTTATTGGTCAGTTTTAGATTCATCCAATAATTTTCTAAAATTAGCTATTTTTTTTTAGAATTTACCTTTTGCCTAATTTAGGGCTAACTCATAATGTCTTGTTAATTTATGTTCACATTTATTTAAACATGCAACTGACATGCAACTTATTAACTTATCTTTACAACTACTTTTCCTTGACATGCAACTTGTTAACTTTTTTTCAAGGGTTGACATCAATGACAATCGATCTTTCAACAATTCAGTGACAACCAATTTTTCAACAACTAATCTTTCAACAAATGCCACAAAAATTAACACAGTATATAATAAATTCATAAGTCCTTTAAAAAAAAAATCAAAACTCCAACTAGCTCAATAATATTTTTTGTTCTTATATTTCTTTGAACCAATATTATTGTTGATAGCTTGTTTAATATGGCCATCACATAAATATGTGTACCTATTAAAATTACAATTTTTTCATGCTTGAGTATTAGAATTATATAATGCACACCCAACCAATGGTTGAAGATATATACCATGGGAGAAGGAGGAAATGATTTCATAAACCTCTCTAGTATGTTAAGCATACACCAATTTTTAAATTAGATCACAAGTGCATGAATATCACAAGTGAGAGAAAGTGACATTTACTATTGGTCTACTAAGAAAATACATAGAACCTACAAGCCTACTTCTTAACAAATGTATTAAAACAATAATTACAAGGAATGTTATCTTCAATTCAATGAGTCGCTTAAAAATACAATGACCAATAAAAAAAATTGAATTATAACATACTAATCTATTGAACATACAAGGGTGTCCCTCACAATTAGAGTGAACAACTCTAATAAAAAAATTCTAGTGAGAAAGCTTGTCGTTCTTCAAATATTATACTAGCATATTTGTGCAATTAATTTCCAGCCATGAAATCAAGCCCCACAAAAGAAAAAAGATGATGAAGAATCTCACATTGAAATTCCCCTTCACTTCTTCCTCCCAAAAGATATTCAATTAAGCATGGATGGGAATTCCCACACTTCCAACCATGCCTCTAGACACTTAAATTCTCTTCTATTTATAAGCTTCTACCTTGAACAAGCCCTAATTAGGGAACTCCTCCATAAAGCCCCTTTAGGGTTTGACCAATATTCAATGTGCCATGTGGAGGTTCCTAATGCTAGTGTGCACCTCCCAAGGCTTCTCTAAACCCTATCACGCCCTCTTCCTCTATCCGAACAATTTCTCAACATAACATTTTCTAATTCTTCTTTTATGTTTAGCTTATACTATTTTTTTCCTTGGGTTAGGGAAAATCTGTACAAACTTAAAGTTATGTTTAATTGTGACTGGTCAGGACCAACCTAAAAATAACTTAAAGTTATGTTAATTAATTAAATTTTATTTCATTTGGATCCCCTCCTACTAGGGATGACCTCCTCATCAAATATAACACCAAATTTATTCTTCCAAGTGAATTTGGCCTTCTTTTTGCCTAAGAAATCATCCATTAGGATCATCTATTGCCTTCTTGTGTAGACACAATGTCAATGAAGCATGTGTAATGCCTCTATTGGACCTTCTTTGACCATATAGATACTTTCTAATGCCACATGGCACAATTTCAAGCAAGATTTTCCTCTATTAGCTCTTTTGTTTGCCACATGCCTTACTCTAGGATTTCTCCATTATAGGGATTTTTTTTCTCTTTTGGGTTTTTCCTTGCCATATGTCATGCTTTATCCACCTCTTGAAGTGGGGAATTCATACTATACAAATTTCTTCTTTCAGCCATGGGTCTCAGGCCTTGGTTTCAACCTTTGGAATAAGGATCTTCATCAATGATGCAATGAAAAGGTAATGTAATTCATGTATCCATGCCTCAAATGTGTCAGGTCTACCCAAATTGAATCTCTTGGTGAAATGTGATTCTATAACACTTGTTGGAGCCACCTTTTTCATTTGGTTCAAATCCATTTTAAAGGTCAAATGTCGGTTCTTAAGTTCTTTTTCGCTTTGTGACATTCACCTACTGAATATCTCAGTAGTCTCGACATGCGAAATAGCGGGAGATGTGATGTTTCATAAGTTATCACTTTTATCATTAAACAAAGGTTGTTTCTCTTCGTACCTTAGAATATCTCTCTTCGGGAGTTACAAGTCACAAGATTTACAAACCCTGATGTGCGAGGTCGCAAAAAGTTTCAAAAACTTACCTCAGGTGAAAGTTAAGAGTGGGACCATGTAAACCCCAGTCAAATGTTGTCGGGATTTCACGTCTTGGTGTTTACTCTCTCCTAAAACATTACCATCATAACCCTGAAATACAAAGCCACGAGATCCTCACATAAGTAAGTCGGGTTAATGTCCAGAGTGTTTAGTCTGACCATGGTTAAAGCCTATCAGGATTTCGCGACTCAGCATATGTTTCGCCTGGAAACTATACCCTTGAAGCCCTGAGCTGCAAATTTGCGATATAAATTAAAGCATGATTAATAAAACACTTAATCTGATTACATCCTTACTTAACTAAATATAATCATTGCAATCTTGGGTTTTAGAGGCTCGAAAGGTCAGACTTAAAAGTCTTGATACGGAGAATGCCGAAATGTTGATTTAAATCCAGATTAAGGAAGTCAATCCAGCCTAATCAATGTTTAATGTAAATGATAATAATGCAAAGCTTACAAGGTAATTTCAAATGTTCCTTGCACCAGCTTGTCCCACGAACCGTCGAATTTCATGGCATTAATTGAAAATAAGGCAAAATGGCAAAGCAAGGATATGGTTTTTATTGCCAAAATCTCTATCTAAATATGATTGGACCGTTCTACTCATAAGGACATCGATGTGTTAAATGTTCGAAGATATAGATCTTTTTCTTCCTATTTTATTCATAAAATTCATTTCTATCCCGCACATAGAAGTTTTTCTCAGTAAGCTAACTTCTATATGTATATGCATTTTTATTATAGAAGATCAAAGTTACAATCCCCTGTCATGGCCCCGCGAAAAGTATCCAAGGCAAGCGCAGAGGTTTCAGGACAAGGTTTTGATAATATTTTGGATACTTCACCTCAAAGCATTGATTGTGTACGAACCTGGTCATACATCTTAGAGGTGTTGCAATCACAGTTGGTGAACTACTCGGATGATTCCAGTGACAATGAGACAGACGACATGACTACCAAATACAAGATCGTCATCCAAGAAGAGATGCACAAAGTAGCGGCCCAGCCACATATTCTACCTTACTATGACATGATCCAATGGGCTCTAGATCATGTAGACATTCCTACCAGAACCATCATCAACGAGTAGGGGGTCACTGTTGGGACCTTCAGACCAAAAATCTTATAGGTTATGTACAAATTACAACCCATGTCAAACTTCTCGTACAATGCAGAGTTTCTAGATGGTTTTAAAAAGAAGGAATGTGAGCAATACACAAAAAGTTTATATGATTTGATTAAGGATTGGGTTTCACACCCAACGAAGTTCAGGGCAGACATCAATGGAATTTATTCCATATCTTCTTTGGAACCACATTTCAAATACGTAGCGATGATGACGTGTAGATTGTACAGGAGGGATGACACCACGCATTTTTTCCTCCAATGGGTGCCCTTGATATACTCAGTAGCAGAAGGCTCTTATTTTGATTGGGCTAAAATGTTATTAGATAGCCTGACCAGTCGGATTACAGAATATCGAACGCAGAAAGAGTGCGGGAAAGTTGCTCCATTTTTCATGTCTGCATATCTCATGGACACAGTATGTTCCATGACGCCCTTTCCTTTGATGAATTGGATATGGGCTCGATCGGATGTTGAACCAGTCCATGTATACCATTCTAAGCTTTGGGAGGACAAGGCTTTGGATTTCATATACGAAATCTTCAACTGGGCGATGGTACCAATGTATGTTACCATCTTCGATAATTTGCCACCCAGGATATTGGATAGCATCACGACAAATTTAAGCAGAGTGGTCGATTGGTATGTGGAGAAAGAATTCTCATACATCAGGGTTTAAGGTGCTTCCGTCCCTCTGCATGCTTTACTCTTACTTATACCTGACAAGCTGGCTTGTCGTGAGATCACCAGGAAAACTGTAATTGGCGGTATAAGTAAATAACTGAAAGGGTATTCAAAAAAGGTATGACCACCTTTTCCTATTCATTTAAACACCTATTCATTATTATATTTTGGGCATGCAAAGGCCGAGGCAACAACCCTTGAAGATATAAATTTGGTTCATATTGAATTCAAGAAACAAGATCCACACAGGGTCGTGAGCAATCATTTGGCCAGTTGTGGCCTTAGAAGATTTGAGCACGAGAATTTGCCTCATGATGATATTTTCTGAGGCGCAAAATCTTATGGTGAATTTTTGGCTCAAATACAAGCCTTGTCTCCCGAAGAGAGGGCCGAGGTTGTCAGATTCCAAGAGCATAGGTAGAGTTTCCTTCCTCTAGTATTACGGGGTGAATATCCGACGATAGCAGAGGAGCAACAAACAAAAGCTGGAGGCTCTAAAGGTTCAGCGCCCGACCAAGAAGGACAACAGGATAAAGAAGAGAAAGTTGGGGGCCTGAAATAGGAAGCCAAGGCTTCCAGTCCTCCAAGCTAGTCAACTTCGATCATTACTCTCAGGAAATCTTCTAAACAGGTTGGAAATCCCATCACCTCCATTACACCCCTACAGTCTGCAAATTTTGGGTGAAAAATTGACACCTATAGTAGTTGAAGAGCTACCTCCGAATGAATTCTTCTTCAATAAGAAGAGGAAGGTGGTTGTGAGACAAGAACTCTACCAAGAGGCAGGTACTGTCTCTAAGAAATATAAAATTTTAGCTGATGGGAAAGACATAAAGAAAGTAGAGTTCGCAACACAAATAATAGGAACATTGGGGGCATTCGCCATGGCGAATCAATATTCAGTCGGGACCCTAAAGGATCAGCTAAAATGAAAGAATCGTTTGATCAAGACACTAGAGGCTAAACTATCTACAACAAAGGTTGCTACTAAAGATCAGACAAGTGCGACTTTAGAGAAAGTAAGAATAAAGGATCAAAAAGAGATCAAGGGGCTTAAAGTCGATCTTGAACAGACACAGTTGAAGATTTAGACAAGTCAGACTCAGATAAGCCAACAAGGAGAATTAATAGACCATCTTTGGGCCAAACTAGAATTCACCGAAAGCCAAGTAATCGATATCGGGATCTTTCAATACCAAGCAATAGAGATCAGAAAAAGGTTATTGGTAGCGCAACAGGGTTTGCTTGCAAAAGTGGAAACAATTCAACGCAGCTTCCAACTCATTGATCAGGTGTTGGAAAACCTCTCTCTTAGAGAAAGGGATGCTGGAGCAGCTCGGGTGGCATTCCAGAAGGCTATTATAGCCACAACGAGGAGGGAAGAAAGAAGTAGTTCTAGTTTTCCCATCGCAGAATAGACCAGGGGTAATATCTTGTTGAAAGAATGGGAGCGAAATATATCTGAAGGAAAACAACAAGTTGTGAAACTCAGGAAATCTTGTGAAGAAATTTTTGGTTTGTTAAGTGAGATTTGTTTGGGTTCTGATGGTGAAAGTGGCATGGAGATAATGGGTCAGATCAATACAGCTAAATATATGCTAATTATCAAGGAAAATGAAGAAAGAGAATTAGCCGAAATATCACAAATAACTCAAACAGACATAGTGCAAATAGACAAATGGCTAATTAAACCGAGTATGTTGTTATTCTCTATCAATGTCAAAGATAAGTAGGTGGAGGGAAATCTGCCGCTATTGATGAAAGACTGCTATATTTTTGAGGTAAATAATCAAGCAGAGCCATCTAAGTTGATATCAAAGCTGGTGGAGAAGTGCATTATTTGCACGGAGCATGCGAAAAGGCAGGTTTCGGGTACCAAATGAGAACATAGATAAAGAAACGAAATTTTTCGACTCCTTGATTGTAACTGAAAACCTCAGGAACTATTGAGATTCTAGCGCAAAATATTTTTTTATAAATATATATTTTGAAGAAGGAAAAAAGGCTGGACCTTTTTGATCAATTGTAATAGAGACACTCTTTTTCGAGACTTAATACAAAGCAATCCGAAGATTCCTAATTTCATCACTACAGTGTTATGAGTTTGTTCTTTCTGTTATTTCATTTTCATTCTTATTTCACTTATATACATCTGATGAATGTTGTATTGCAATTTAGTAACACTTCTACTAGAGTGATTAATATTTAGCTATCTATTGTTTACAGTTTTTCCTCTGTATTGGATACTAGCAGGTACAAGACCTGTAAATCTTTAGATTGTCATATTTTATGCTTCATCGAACCATTTCTTCTCTTATTTTCTTCTTATGTTTATAGAGTGATATTCTCTCTCGATAGGAGCCTTATTCTATAAACACGTTAATGTTTTTCCCATAATTCACACACCATTTATTTCAAATATAACACAGTTACTAAAAAAGGCCTTTGGTTTGTATTTTGCTTTTAATATTGATTTCTAAAGTTCTCTTTTATAAAATCAAAATTGATACAACATAAAGCTTTTGGATTTCCTTAAATATTTTTGTTCCTCTATGACTACCCATGTTGTAAGACAACCCAATATTGAACCCGGTTTGACAGATCAAACCCATATTGCTTTAAATCTCTTTGATACCATACTGAAAATGGCTAACACCTAGGCAGAACTTGAACATTCATGGGATGCAATTGAAAGGGATATAAACATCCATGAATAGTTGGAAGCCAGGTAGCGACAGCCTAGAAATCAGCACTAGCTTCCTTTCCCGAAGGTCTGCCCTTCTCTTTTTTACATCTTACGAACTTTCAGATGCCTAGACACTGTACTTTTTTAAAGCCTTAAGTACAGACTCTGGAACAACAACATCCTCTAAGAAGCCAACCATATTTCTCTACACCTTCAATGATGAATGGTGCTCGATAAATATGGAATAAAGTGCATAACCTCCATAACTTGAAAATTCCACTCAAGTCTAAGGATGTTTTTGAAAGGAAATCCCACGGAAATGTTAAATGAGCCCCACATTTTTACGTGGTATAAACTAGCTCTACATGGTCATTGTACTCCCTTTTGGGGTGTCAGAGAACTCTATAATATATATTGTACCAAGAAGGTCAATCAAAGGTTTGGTTGTCGATGATGGAATGGATCAAAATATTCATATCCCCTCCACATAATACAAAATTTGTTCAATCCTGATTCATTACAAAAACTTGAGAATGTCCATCTAACTACTCATTCTTAAGGGGAACTACAAATAAATGTGTGAGAACAAAAAGCCAAAGGGAGCATAAATAAAATATACTTCTTATGAACATCAAGTGTATTCTTCATACCATACACTATAATAAGAAGATAAAAAAGCTAAGTGAAATAAAATAGTTAATGAAACAATCATTTCATCTCATGAAAGCAAGAGATCTCCCCTTGTGTTTGGAAACAAACTAAAACAAGGCTACATCAAACATCATGCAATCATTTTATGGAATGTTTTTCACTATATGCTTGAAAATTGAGTTGAGCTATTGAACATTTGATATGGTGGATAACTCATCAAATCCTTGTCTCTGATGGAGGGTGTAGTGGGTTCTTGAATTCCCTCCTCATGCAAGGGTGTTTTTTCGTCACAATGTTCTTGAACAAGAGGAAGAAAATTAAACATGGTATTAAATAAAATCTTCACCACGATTTCCACCATGGAGATATTCTGTATGAAGAAATGTAACACGATCTTCAAGTATTTCATCACCACACTTATTGTTCAAATATGCAACTTATGTATAAGTCGCTCATGGGATGAAAGAGAAAGTTGGTCATCCTCTTGAAAATCATTTCCAAGATTTACCTGGGATTATTTTAGGTGCTTCTCTACAATGGTGAATAATTATTTTAGTGCATCATATTTAACTTTGGCTTTATCAAATAGGATATTAGAAGCATATATTGTGTATGCAAGAAAAAAATCATCAAGTTATGTTCCCATTCTACGACAAATCTCCATCATAACATATTGCTCATGTGATCCTTCAACATAATCAAGATCCCAAACCTTGCAAAATGATTTAATTAAACCTAAAAGAGAAGATATATCTTTTGGAATACAATCAAAATACCATTCCAATGCATCATCTTCCAAGGTAATTAGAAATATCTTCATCATGACATCCTCATTGACAACATTAAGATTTGGAATGAGTTCAATGGAAGATGCAATATGTAGTGGAGCTGAATCGATTTGTCCATACAAATTTGGAATGTATTTTCCCCAATTTGGATGAAAAAGCCCATTTGGATACTCTGGGATACCCAAGAGATATAATGGGTTGAACCATCCTTCCATCCATGATTATTCTAAAAATGTCATATTTCTTTACTTCCAATATGATCAGTTGATACAAAATTTGAAAAACATATATCCATCATAACTTATTTCAATATTAGTGAAGTTGTTAGGTGAGTCTTCAAATATCTTCAAGTCTCACCTCTACAAACAACAAGTTCAGTTCAGATTTTCCAGAACATGTTTTTTTTCCTTTTTGGGGTCACCAAATGGGAATACGACCAAAGAAAAGTTTTCATCAAATTACTGCAGCCAACCACTCTCATACCATTATGATCCATAAATGGTAGTCCCATGGCAGATCGTTTATATTACCAATACAAATATTCATTGCAAAATAATAAATGTGAAATCCTTTACAGTTACTCTCAACCCAAGATCAAGCTTCTCTAATGTGAATTCATTACCATGAAGAAATGGCTTTGTGAAAATATGGTTTCACTACTTAGTTTAATTGGTTGTGGTTCCAAGCAAAATTACAAACAACATTGTAGGAAAACTATATTCGACATCAAATTTTCAAACCGAACAATTGATAATCACCCATTTTCCTATTCATTACATTTAGTCAAAGAAATAAACAAGATGTCTGGTGCTTTGTTCTTACCATTTCCATTGTCATTTCAATCATAATGTCTCTAACTATGTTTTCTCATTTGATGGAGTGTAGGTACAACCAAACATGTACCTATCATACCTATCATTATGAAATAGGAAGTGCATTATCTTCTATAGAATCCTCACCATAATTTTCACAATGGAGATCTTCTATATGATGAAATGCAACACGGTCTTCAAGGATTTCATCACCATGATTATTGTTTGGATCTCCAACTTATGTATAAGTGGCTCATGGGATGAAAGATAAATTTTTTCATCCTACTAATAAGTAACCGTTTCATTTTAATGTTTTTTTTATTGTAGTGGATGCCTCTGTAGTGCATCAACGTCCATGTCCTGCTACTAGAACTAGTAGAATGCTTGAGATGACCCATCACCTTCCAACAATAGAACAAGATCCAATAGTTGAAGGATGGGATCGATAATATATTGATGATGATATTCTCATGAATTTTATGAAAAAGAAGAAAAAAAAAAAAGTGATCATACATATTTTTAGGAAAACAATTATTAATATAAATTATTGACTGTACATTTTTTTGTTTTGCTAGTTGTGTGTGGACCTTATATTTTTTGTATGCATGTAAATTATTGATTTCATTTACCTTTAATTATTTTTTTTCTAATTGTTATGCATGATTGGGTATGG
>SNQJ01S0022513.1:156415-170371 GCA_010110895.2 Picea sitchensis
TGTGAGTGATGTGCGGGGGGGGGGGAGGGGGAAAATGAGCTTCCACCTTCACATGGTTGGTTCTATTTAGTAGAAAATAAATTATTCTCGAAAACAAGAGGCGCTCATTCATGAGGTATTCCCCTTCATTATTTATAGATCTCATTCATATAACGTTTAATTCTCTTTTTCAAATACAATTTCATTGATGTATATTTATTATTCAGTCATTTAACCTATTATTGTATTTGACAAATGCATGTCTAAAGGGCAGTCACCTCCATGATTGCAAGTAACATCATGTATGTATAGTATTATCATATCAATGATTTGATATTTTTTACCTATTAAAGAATCAATTATGTTTTTCTAAGATAATGCAATTTTTGGTTAACTGAATAGGTATGTAGTGGGACAATATCCAATATTTTTTAGGGCACATTGGAAATTTTTGAAAACTGTTGTCATCAATATTTTTGAGTTCATGAACTAGATTCACCCTAGAGTGCAAGTGAAATATATTAGCTTACAAGCCAAATTATTTCTAGAAGGGGTAATTTTCATTTGGTTTGATTGCATCTTTCTTACATGCTATTTGCATGTAGGTTTTTCCCATGATCAACCAACTAGGCCCTCTTAGCATTGGATATTCTCTTGTGGACATATTTATTTTCAGATTAAAGGAAAGATCTGTAAACATGTTGTGGATTATGAAAATAAAATAGAAGAGTTGCATAAATATTATTAATTAAAAAATAAATAATGTCATGAGGAATGGATGTCCAAGGAATACTTCAAACGCCAATTTGAAAAAATCAGAAATGAACTTATGCGCAAGTCTTTGAATGTTGGATATTTAGGTACTGGGAAAATAATCAACTAAACTTGTTCATTTTATGGTTGTTGAGTCAGGTTATTTGATGATTTGTTTTGTTTTATAGAATATATTTTTTTCTGAAGTATTTATTTATGTCTACATCTCATGTTGTAGAGGGCCAGGTGAATGAGCTAAGAAACCTTTAGGACCAACACGAGAGGGAAAATAAATTGTGGGCCTTATAATTTAACCAACTAAATGACAAAATCAAGGTAAGCAGATTTATTTTTCCATCTCAAGAAGCATGCTTTCTCTCATGACAAAATATATGGTGGCCCGAGCTTCAACAATATGCTTCTATATACCTTTACATAGAACTTAATGAAGATACTATTACTAGTACTCAACCTAGGCATATCACTACTAGGGATGATTTCTACAAAGCCTTAAGAAAAAAAATTTACCCTCTTGGATACCTATAGAACTTGATTTGGAGATTATTGCAAGTTCAACAAGCTTCGGGTCAAAGAATCCAACATTGTATTGAGATTTTTATCAATATTTGGATATAACTCCAAATAAATTTTTTTGAAGAGGAACTTATACTTAACTTTAATTCTGAATTTTTGGTTCTTTTTCATCATGAAGTAGCATTATTGTAAAGCACCTCCCTAGATCAATTCCTTCTTTGTGCCCTAGCTATTGAACACAATATAGACAACCACCCTTACTTACTTTTTACCCATAACCATATCCCTATCCTTTCCCAAAACCCTCATCTTTCTTACCCTCCCTTTGCACATCCTTCTAACACCAATTTTTCCAACTCTGCATCCTCTCACACCCTCCCCTCCCCCAATTCATATCCATATCATGTCCCATATTATCAACTAGAAATCGTCCCTCTTCCCAACCCTAATATAGAAGACCCTTCCTTACTCTTAAGACTAAATAAAAAAAATTTCACTCTCCAAATATCCTTTTTACTAATAATTGTCAAGTGAAATGCCAACTACCCTTGATCATCTGCAATAATGCATCCAAAATAATCTCATATCCCAAGACCTTGTAGGTCATCTTCATCTCCCCACCACCTCACACCGCTCTCCTTATTACCTCAGTTGGGTACAATAGGACAAACCTCGTCTTCAAATTAATAAACATTATGCAATAATGTTTTCCATAGGGCCTTCCTCTATACACAATTGGATGCAATGTCTCCTCCCTCTATTATTTTAATTTACTCTTAGGAAATCCATATCAACATCATTGTAATGAATTATATAATTTCTATTGCAACACATAAAAATTGTTTAAAGAAAAAAAAACGTATGAAATCACAAATAATGTTATAGTCCAACCAATAAGCTTGCATAAACATCTTTCTCTCTATGTTGTAACTTTCCCCATGTATTATTATACATTTACACCATCCTCCTTCAAGACCCTATGAAATGTTAACCCTCTTGATACCCCTCCGACCCCATCCATAACTCACTCTCTTGATTCCATTCTAAATCGCCATCATCCCCAATTCACCATAACCCATATTTTGTTTTCCTCTCTCATAGTCCCTATAAACAATGTTATATCATCCCTTGATACAATTCAACCCATGTTGGTGGTTTCCTCTCTCTCCCTTCCATGTCCTAATTCCCATAATTCTCACAAGTAATACAACACTGAGATCTCAAGCATTCCTTACCAAATATATCATACCCAAATGATCGTCGTTCCATTCCAGCATTGGCATAATCTCAAATTGTGGATCAGACCTGGCCTCTTTTCCTCAAAAGAGATATATCATGCAACTGGGTGCTTCTATATCCATCCACATAAACCATGTTGTGTCTAACAAGTTTTTACTACCTAGTGAAATTCACAAGTTCCTATAGAACACTAGTGCACTTTTACAAATGGAGCTTCAATCCAAAAATACTCCTCATCAACTTACATGACATTAGGTTGTACCTATTCCAACCATTCATCAAAATAAACATTTATTGTCATAACACCTTAGCAGATAGGTGTATTAAATTATGGTAGGATAGCACTAATGTAGTTGGTAGGAAGGCCGAACAAGCCCCTCCATGTATAAATATATGTATCTGATGCCCAAATGAGGTTGTTGATAATTATCTAAGAGAGTTGTTGAGCATTATTGTGAATTGAAGAGAGTTGTATGAAATCATGTACAGACGTGTTTGAATGAATGAAAATAAGAGAGGTTTGATTCCACATGTATGGTGTTCTTTGGTATTGAGTTCGTTGAATGTATGCGATCTTTCTTTCTGTTTTGTCTATTTATATGTTTTTCATGTATGGACATGTTTTTTATGGTTAAGTGCGGAAGTCTTTGATGTACTGTAAGTTTAAAATGTTTCTCTTCTGATGTTATTGGTGCAAGGAGTGCATAGTGCCTGCAAGGAGTGTGTAGGCCGAGTCAAGATAGACTCAGAAGCTCAGAAGGGATAGTTTGTAACTACAGTAAAGTGCAAGGAGTGCACTTTTTCTCAGAGGGGAGAGAAGTTCAGGAAATACCTATGGAAGGCGTGCGTCGGGAAAGACATTTGTATAAGTGTTGGAAATGTCTCAATGGAGACAAGAATTAGAAGTGAAAAGAGAGATATTTCAAAAATATATAAGTCCCAAAACTTCTTAGAATTTTACAGGTTACAAGGCATGCACCAGAAGAGTGCACCAAAGGTTTAGGACACCTCAGGGACAAAAAGTCTTAGAAGGGATAGCACTGGAATCCTTCAGGAGGGAGGGATTTCGTATTCTGAGCATCGAGTGGATGAGATCTATTTGGAGGAACCTAGAAGATTTCACCACCATTAGATTCAGTGGAGTAGCACGAGGTTTAACCATGTGAATTCAGCACGACTTGAAGTTCAGGAGAAATCACAACTCAAACTAATGAGAAGCTATCGAAAAGACCAAATCAATGGTCTTGATCTAGTCGGAGTGTGCCAGAGATCTGACAATCATCGGATTCGGAGAAAAAGGTGTGAGGGATAACCCTCGAGGTCCTTCGACACCCCGCTAGTTCGGAGGATAGGAATTGTGAAGAAGTCGGGACCGTTGAAGTCCTGAAGGGTGGATAAAATCACCACCATCTCTTCCAAAGGACATGCGGCAACAAATGGCATAGGTTCGAACCAGTGGGAGTTCGGAAGAACAGTGAGAGCTAGACCGTCAAAGTCCCGAAGGTCGGGATCCATCACAGTCATCGATCACAAGGGGAATACATGGAGAAGGGAGACACCCTTCGTTGTTTCATCATTTGGGAGGCAGTTGAGGTTGCATAGAACAATCCACCTGATGTTTCAAAATCCAAAATGAATCAAAACCGTTCAACTGTCTGGTCGTAGCATTCGTTGATTTCATCCGTCCGTGAGTTTGCATGTTTGGAGCTCCAGGGGTTTGTGAGTATTGAGCATTCAGAACTCCTGAAGCCTAGAATCACGGATTTGATCGCAGCCATGGGTTGAATGGAGTTTGCAGGTTTTCGATCTCTGTGTTTTTTAGTTCTTCGATTCAAAACTCCGACAAAGTTGTGGAACGTAGTCTCCAAAACTCTCAAAGACTGAAATAGTAGAGTTGACAATCGTGGCTGATATGGAAAAGAGTGAGAATCGTCTAATCTCCCTCGGAGTTCAGCTCTCTGGGAGATTTGTGAGTTGGAGAAAATAGACCCTCCAAAGCTCGGTTCTCCGAATTTGATTTTTTTCGAGGTCATGAGTTTTTTATCTACATCGGTTGTATCGAGCTCCGACACCCCCAAGTTTGGAAGGTGTGTGGTTATGAATTGTGAGAACTCTCGAAGTGTGTTAGCCTGAAGTCCCGAAACTTTTGGGTACAAAAATTTTGGGCCACGATTCTATCCCTCAATATTCGAGGAGGTTCTCTCAGTGTTGGGGACTCTTGAAGGAGCGAATTAGAATTCAAGTGGTATTTGGAAGGCTTGTGTAGTCGAATTTGGGCTCGAAGAGAGCCTGTGATCTAATTTAATCTCTTGATGTTAACAATCCTTAGATCGAGAGTTCGTGCAGAACCCAGTCGAGGGAGGGGGTCTACATCGAGTGGTATTAGAGCATGAATTAAGCTCTACACAAAAGAAAACTCAAAACCATGCCACAAAGAAGATGCAGGGACATACCTGTAACAAATCCAACCATGGAAGAGGATATGAGGTGACTCTATGTGAGATTAGATGCCATCGAGACAGTGCAAAGGAGAGCACCTGATGTTGTTGACATCAGTGAATATGAGAGTTAAGAAATAGAAGTAGAAGTTTTTTTAGGAGTGGAAGCTGCAAAAGAATGCTTGTTGAGAGTTGTTGTGAAAATGGGAGCTAGAGAAAAAATGGAAGTACCTATGTATGAAGGAAATAAGGATGTTGAAGAGCTACTGGATTGGATAAGTGATTTAGATAAGAACTTTAATTATGAGGAGATCGATGATGAAAATAAAGTGAAACATGTTTTCATAAGGCTAAAAGGACATGCAACATTGTGGTGCGATGAACTGCAGGCTGACAGAAGGATCAATGGTAAGCAAACAATTAAGAGTTGGCATAGGATAGTAGTTAATTTAAAGGATAATTTTATAACAAAAGACTATCAGATCAATATGTTCAAGATATTTCAAAACCTAATACAAAAGGGTTTAACAGTGAAGGAATACAAAAAATAATTGTATAGGATGAACATCTGATTAGGACATCCTGAGAGCAATGAAAAAAAGGTTGCCAGGTATACTAATGGCCTGAGATATGAAATCCAGGATGAAATCATCATGACGAAAACAAGGACAGTGGAAGATGCTTACCAGGTTTCACTGAAAGTAGAGGAGAAGTTGGCCAGGAAGAAAATTCATTGAAGAAGAGGAAGAAGCCCAAACAAAGGTAAGGTAATTTTCCATGAAAATCCCAGAAGCCCAAAGATGAGACTGGAAAGTCCTACAATCATATATAAAGACAAGGAAGTTCTCAAGGGAGACAATATGGTGGTAGAAATGCTTTTCCTTGAGGAAGAGGTAGAGGAGGATAAGTTAGATACTATTCATGTGGAAAGACAGGGCATATGTCTTGAGAATGTCCTGAAAGAAAGAATGAAGGAGGTGGAGAAGCTCACATTTCTGAGGCAGAGAAGAGGAATGTTGAGATAGAGGCAGAAGAAGATTGGAAGTCACTCATGATGAGGAAAATTCTCTTAAAGCCAAAGAAGGAGATGGAAAAACCAGTCCAAAGGAATAGTCTATTCAGGACTACTTGCAAAATGAAAGACAATGTATGGAAAGTGATCATAGATAGTGGGAGCACAGATAATTTATTATCCACAGAAATGGTGGAAAATATGGAGCTGGAGATAAATTCACATCCAAACCCATACAAGGTATCGTGGTTGCAGAAGGGACACGAAGGCATGGTGAGTAGACAATGTAATGTTTAATTTAAGATAGGAGGCTATAAAGATGAAATTTTATGTGATGTAATACCCATGGATGTTTGTCATGTTATGTTGGAAAGACCATAGAAATTTGATAGAAATTTCATACATGATGGGAAAAAGAATACTTACACCCTCAATAACATATGTCACACACACATGTTGTTGCCAATGGAGGATAATAAAATGAAGGAAGAAGCCAGCCCAAACATATTTCTCATGAGTGGGAAGGAACTATTGAATAAAGTCAAGAAGGAGCAGGAGATGCAATTCGCTGTGGGGAGAAATCCTAGAGTCATCCTTACAATCACTTATGTGGATGATTTTCCCATAGAAATTCAAGAACTATTGGATAATTTTGTTGATATTGTGGTGGGTGAGTTACCTTTCTCATTGCCACCTATTCATAGCATTAGTCATCACATTGACCTTATCCCAAAAGGAAGTTTTCCAAACAAAGAAGCGTATACGTTGACACCTCAAGAGAATGAAGAGTTCAATAATAAAGTCCAAGAGTTGTTGGATAAGGGTTTAGTTAGAGAGAATTTGAGTCCATGCACAATACCAACTATGTTGAGTCCAAAGAAATATGGAGGCTAGAGAATGTGCATAGATTCTAGAGCCATCAAAAATATCACCATCAGGTATAGATTCCCTTTTCCCAGAATGGATGATTTGATGGATTACTTGAGTAGAGAAAATTACTTTTCCAAGATAAACTTGAAGAGTGGTTATCAACAAATAAGGATGAGAGAAGGAGATGAATGGAAGAGAGCATTCAAAATAAATGAAGTATTGTAAGAGTGGCTTCTTATTCCATTGGGATTAACAAATTCCCCAAGAATGTTCATGAGATTGATGAATGAGGTACTAAATCATTTTATAGGTAAGTTTGGAATTGTATATTTGGATGATATCCTACTCTTCAGAAAAACTTAAGAAGAGCACTTAAGGAACTTGACATTAGTGATGAGGAGGTTGCAGTAGGATACTATATTAATAAAATTGAATAAATGTTCTTTCATGAAGACATAACTCATATACTTGGGTTTTGTAATCTCTTTAAATGATTTGAATATAGATCCAGAGAAGGTGAGGGAAATCAAAGAATGGTCTTCTCCAAGAAGCATATTTGACATGATAAGATTCCATGGATTAGCAAGTTTTATAGAAAATTCATTAGAAATTTTAGTGGAATTTGTGCACCCATATTGGACACAATAAAGAAAAAAAAAAGTCTTTTAATTGGAAAACAAAAGATGAAAAAGTTTCAGAGTATTAAAGGAAAAGATAACAGAACAACCAATTCTGGTTCTGCCAGATTTCAAGAAGATATTTCAAGTAAGATGTGATTCCAGTGGAGTATTTATTGGTGCAATCTTGAGCCAAGACAGTAGGCATGTTACTTATTTCAGCGAGAATATGAATGAAACAAAGACAAAGTATTCCAGGTATGATAAATAATTTTATGTTGTGATACAAGCTCTGAAAAAGTGGAGGCATTATCTTATTCCAAAGGAGGTTTTTTTCTATAGTGATAATCAAGCTTTAAAATTCATAACTAGATAGGAAAAGTTGAACCAAAGACATGCTAAATCGGTAGAATTCACACAGAATTTTAATTTTTTTATCAAGCACATTAGTGGTTGCACTAACAAAGTTTTTGATACTTTGAGCAGGAGATGTTTGATAATGCAAGAATTTTGAGTGGAGACCTTGGGGTTTGAACACCTTAAGGAAATGTATCATGAATGCCTAGACTTTAAATAGGCTTACAAATCATGTGAGAACCCTTCGTTAAGGGACAAAATCCAATGGATAGAGTATCTAATTTAGGATGGACTATTGTTTAAGGGAAGCCAAATTTGTATCCTGAAATGCTCGATGAGAGACAACATGTTGAAGGAAAAACACAGTGGAGGATTAGTTGGACATTTTGGCCATGACAAAACGTATGCGCAATTGAGTTCTTCATACCATTGTCTAGGTATGAGGTCTAATGTAAAGAGGTTCGTGGATAAATGAAAAGTTTGTCAGTATGCCAAAGGAAAGCAGTAGAACATTGATTTGTATCAACCACTTCCTATTCCAAATAGGTTGTGGGATGAAATAAGCATGGATTTTTTGTTGGGATTTCCAAGAACCCAGTAGGGGAGCAATTCCATATTTGTTTTGGTTGACATATTTTCGAATAGGGTGCACTTAATACCATGCCAAAAAACCAGTGATGCTACTGACGTATTAAATTTATTTTCAAGGAGGTTGTGAGATTGCATGGCTTTCCAAGGAGAATATTCTCAAACAGAGATACCGAATTAATGGGGAACTTTTGGAGAATTTTGTGGAGACATTTGGGGTGAAACTTGTCCTTCATTTCAACATATCACACTCAGACAGATGGAAATGCTAAGGTGGTAAATTGGAGTTTGGGAAATTTGTTGAGAAGTCTGGTCACTGAATATCATAACCAATGGGAACAAATTCTTCCCCAAGTAGAGTTTTCTTATAATGATTTGTCAAACATAAGCAATGGAAAAATATAATTTCAAATAGTGTATGGAATGCATACAAGAGGAATTTTGGAGTTGACAGATTTGAAGCATAATGAATTATGAAGTGCAGGAGAAGAATATTTCACTACAGAAATACAGAAGATTCATAGTCAGATGAAGGGACAGCTACATGATAATAGTCAAAAATATAAAAGCCAAGTTGATAAGAAAATGAGTGTTGGCCCTAACCAAGTTTTGAGGAACACTTGGTCATATTTGACCATTTTTGGGACTTCGATAGCTTGTCAAAGATGGAGCGCAATGCGACGCGGAAATCATGGAAGCTACACCCCTTTTTTGGTCCTTTTTGGGGATAATGTAATGGGAAATGGTTTTCATCTCGTGGGTTTACCCATGCTTAGGCCCACTTTTGTAATCTATAAATAGATACTAAGGCAATGTAAGAGGTGTGGGGAAAATGGCTTAGTGCTAGTAATTAGATCTGTGTGATCAGACGTGGATTGTAAAAGATCTGTGCATGATTGTAAGAGGCTTGCAGGGCTAAGTGCAAGTTGTTGTAGGAGGTTGGGAAAGGCTTTGTGCCAAAGCGCAAGGAAGAAGGATCTAGCGAGTTGCGTAGATATTTTGTTCTGTGCGGAGTAATGATTGTTGAGGATTTGTGTTGTAACCTGATTAACTGAAGCTACTAAAGAGGAAGACTTTGTGGAGGTAACCCCAAGGTGGGGGTGAACCACGGTAAATCTGTGTGTTTTTCTCTGAGCCTCGACCTGATGTGCTTGTCTCTTCCTTTGCTAAGTGATTTTATGTGTTTAGATAGATCTATTTATTCTTTGTGCTTCTAAGATATGAATGAATGTTAGATCTGGTATGTAAGATTCTTAGTGCTTGATCTACCAAATATAATCTATCTTGTTGTGGCTAAGTGTTAAATTGTCTTAGATCTAAGTACATACTGTGATGCTTTGTGCTATCTGCGAAGTATCATAAGGTTTGAATATTGATGAATTATCTATGATAAGTGATTGCTAAGTGTTATAGTCACAAATCTGTGTCCCAGCTAAGGTTGCAGACACCTGAGTCTTGCAACCACCCCTACCTCTACCATGGGTGAGACTTCATCTGCTTCATAGGTGTTGCTGAAAGGGCTGGTAGTTAGGGTTTTGTTGGTGTGCTATTGTAGTGTTGAACCCTGGGTATGACTCTGTTCCAAGAAATGGTTCCATTGCCGAGACCTGAAACTATTATTGTTGGGAACTGAGCAGAAGAAGCTTTGTGCAAAGATTCATCCTGAAATTGAAAAATATCTGTGCATAGATCTATTTCCCTAATGCACAACTTTCTACTCGACCCATGAAGCTTTGTGACAGGAATAAGGTCATATCTAAAGAAAGGAACATCATATCTAAAGAAAAGAAGCAAGATCTGAATTCTCCATGCACTCAGAAAAGTAAAAAGTGGAAATTTCTGAAAGAAAGAGGTCAGATATGCAGAAAAGAGGTAAGATATGTAAGCTTTGTGCTCTAATAAAGGTAAGAATAGTCAAATTTTTTTAGATCTGGAAGTCTTGTTCTCTGTAGAAGTAATACAAGTGAAAATTTTTGTTTCTAGAGTATGGATCTAGGTATGATTGATAGATTATGTCCTAGCTTGAAAACTAGTGCTTTGTTAGATTAAAGAACGTTTGATATGAATAGATTTGATAAGAATAATGAAAGATATGTTATACCTATGCATAGAAAGAATGTTTGGACTAACAAATGGATGCAGGATCCTAGAAAGAAATTTTTGTAGGCTAGCCATTATGATCCTAGCAAGCAATAAAGGAAAATTTGGGGATCAGTGAAGAGAAAGAGAGGATTAACACTTTGTTACAATTGCATAAGACTAGGACATATTGCTAAGGAATTCCCTCGTGGAAAACCTAGTTGCCTCTGTTGTAAGGCTATGGGACATGAAGCACTGGATTGCCCTAGAATGATTGCTAGACTTGAAAAGATGAATATGGAGCAAGCAAACCTTGAAGGAGATCAAGAGACTAAAATTATAGAAGAACCCTAGAAAGAATCAGAGATTATGTTACTGAAAATGAAAGAAACCCTGAATGAACATAAAGATGTCAGTTTGTCAGAGATCTTCAACGAAAATGAGAAAATAGAAGTAAGAATAGGAGACTTCGACATTGACTGTGCTTTGGATGAGGAAACATAGATGAACATTATGATAGAAAGCACTTTGGAAACCTTAGGAAGGCCTGCTATGGTTCCTTCACTAGGAAAAATAGGGTTGTTTAAAGGAAAAATGGTAACCCTATATGGCAGGATTACCCAGATAGCTATGAGTACCCATGGAGATTTGACAGAGGAATAATTCGAATTTATTAAATTTATTGAAGACCATGCCCCATTTCCATCTTTGTTAGGCAAGATCTGGATTGAAAAATACTAGATCTATAGAAAAGAAGAAAAGGAATCCCTAGAACAGAAGAAGCAAGAACTCATGGAATTTATGACTAGAAGGATCGCCTACTTAATGGAAGAACAAGAGAATCTATTGAAGACCAGTGAATTAGATGTCGAAGCTATAAGAGCATTAGAGGAAGAACAGAAGACCAAAATACCTAATCCATATGATGAAGGATTATTACCCTTGAATCTGAACATATAATATTAGCATCGTGAAGTGACTATATCGAGAGAAGATAAGAATCAGAATGGAAAAAGGATGACTGAGATGAAGGTCACCAGGAAGAAGGCTAGGAAGCTAAGTAAGAAGAGAGCCAAGATCGAAAAGTTACAGAAGATTCCAAAGGAAACTTCGAGAACGAAAAATCATAGGAATTGAGCTTTACCAGGATAACAAAACAATGACATATAACACTTCGCCGTGGCAAAGAAATATAATCGTTGGACCGATATACCCATTCGACTTCCACACTGAATGGACAAAAAAGCATTAAAGGATCACCACCAGATTGTTGGACCATGCCATAATAGATGGATCAACGTTCATGGAAGCTTCATACCCGTTGAAAGAAGATCATTGATGAATTTCCTATTTAACTCATCGTGTCGTGCCTGAAGAACACTTTTTCCAACTGAAAAGTCGAACCCCGCAGAACTAGTGATTGTCTACAGTGATCATTGCAAACAGGTTGTTCATCCTAGTGTAGTATTTTGAGATCATCGTGACCCTAATTATCTTTTTCGAGTGCGTATGTCCGACGAGCTCACTACACTTGAGGAATCCGTCACATAGGTCCTTCTCGATTTAATGACTGAGAGAGTCATGTCAGAAAGAAGAATGTCCACCAGAGTCCAAGCATCATCAACAAGAGGAGTGCAAGCCTCCCCGTCAAATGCTCGAGAAGGAACATCTCGAGCTAGTGAAGAGAGAAGAATTAAGCATAAGGACAACATAGCATACGCAAAGTTAGTGCCATCCATCTTACAACATTAAAGTTTTATGACTTCAACCTAGGGGATCATAAAGTTTACAACATGCTAGCCCTGTATAAGTACTTGAAGAGAACTAATGGTAAGAATTTGAAGCTCATCCCTCAGCAATGGACGATGAACCTTGCGCAGTCTACTTTTCTCAACGTTATGAAAATACTGCACTTCAACAGACACCAAGAGGTGAATGCCTGTGTAAAGTTGCTACTAGAAAGTTACCACGGAGGATACATATGGTTAGATCATCGCATAACTGTTGATTTGGCGCTAATCGATAGGATCACCAGGCTTAGCATGAATGATCAAAATCTGGACCAGGGGTCAAATTTTGCTCAATTTTCAAAGTGCTTGGAATGGGACGAAAACGGTGCCATTGCATCCGTCTCATCTTCTTGATTCCGACAGTATATTTACTTTGTCAAACGGAGTCCGTATGAAGAAGATATCGCGATCTGTTCGTCAAGCCAAATAGGTAAAAAAAAAATTAATGCTGATTGTACCAGTCCGTACAGTCCGTACAGGACACGTGGAAGGTCCATATAGTACACATGGCAGGTCTGTACAGGACACATGGCAGCTCCAGGTGATGACACATGTCAGGAAGATTTGTCTTTTTGGGCGTATGGTTGAACCAATTCGGAGGTGACACTTGTCACCACTGGAAGGGTGACATGTGGCACGGGATGACATCAGCATCATACGTGTCGGATGATGTGGCAACTGTATGATGGCGTGGCACGGATGATGTGGCAGATGACTGGGCGTACGGAAACCGACGCGGCAAGTAACGTGGACCAATGGGCGACTAACACATGGCAGTTTTCTGGTCAAATGATTGGGTGCCACGTGGCACCCCGGTATTTGTCTATTTGGGTTTGGTTTGAAAAGTTTTTGGAGTCGACCGGATTCGAACTGGTGACCTCCCCCTATGCAAAATATTTTGCAACTTCCGACTTGCCAACACACCATTATATTGGTTCTTGTTATATATACCAATTCGCATGTATTTAAGTTCATATATGTGTGTATGTGGCGGGAGGTCGGGCCAGGGCTTGGCCCCGGCCCGTGGACATTTGCATTGACATAAGGCCATAGCGCATATAGGTATGAGTGCATCGTTGGTGTGGGTTATGTTGTATTTTAAAAGCCACGGTTATATTTTTAACCATGTGGCCTCGACCAGGAGAGTGGGGGGGCCGATTTCAAACGGTTTTTGTAACGGTTAACACTTTTTGCCAAAGCCCGAGGTCATATGACCCCATGTGTCCCGGTGCTAGGCGGTTAGGGGCTGGAGGCGCCCTAACCGTCCTACAGTTTGGACAAGTTTTCGGTTATGCACGGGGCTAGGTTTTAACGCGCATTTTGGAGCGTGTTCTTGTTTCATGCACACAGAGGTGTGTTTTGTAGAGCCAGTTTCAGACAGCTTGAAGGAGGAAAATGCAGGAGGCCTAACTTCTTCATCTTTTGGCCGATTGAGGTGCCGTAAAAGCCCAACTAGGGGTTTTTGGACATGCTGGATCCATTGGTGTTGTTTTCAAGGCCATTTGAAGACTTCTTCTACAAGTTTTTCACTATTGAAGTTTCAGCAAGCTCTAGCGAGCTTGAAGCCCTCTTTAATGGAGGACATGGTTTGGTGAGCCTATGTTTGTTTTCTGTGATTGAATAATCATTTTTGGCTAATTGATATGCTCTGAACACATTGGGATAGGTTTTAGAGGCTGTTGAAGACTTTTACAGGTGTT
>SNQJ01S0022513.1:171769-183542 GCA_010110895.2 Picea sitchensis
TTTTTCCATTGGAGTTGAGCAGAATCTTGTAAAAGAAATTTTTACTAATTAATCCCAGAGAGCCAAGTCCATTGATGGAGGCTCAAGGAGATGTAGCCCGGAGGGGGGTGAACTCCTTTATCATGTTGTGATTGTTCTAAGTTTGATGGTTTATTTGCTGCAAGTTGTGTTGCTATGTATTTGTTTTAAGTACATATTTAACCATCTAAAAGAACAATTCCTCACACATAAGCATTTACAAGAAGATACATGAACTTAACACATAAGTTTATCTTGCATATTTTAACACATGAAGCAAGGTACTGTAAAGTTTATTTTTAATGAAGTAGAGGGTGCTTGCATAGAATAACAAGTCAGCCTTCTATTTTCAGATCAAGAAGGGCCCTGATCCCCATGAGTATTATCCTAGAAAGACCACATACAGTTCTCTTATGTAGAAGATCAAAGAAGCCTATGACGATGTTGAGAAAGGTGAGAGAGGCTACAAGGTAGGTTCTATTGAAAGTGGCACAGTGCACCTCGCATGCCAACTGATCACAGGGAAGTTGATACAGAAGAGTTGACCAACACAAGTATCTGCATTTGTAGTTGACCTCGCAGGAAAGTGCGTAGAGGGACTACAGATGAACTGGGCGAAGTACCTGGTGAATCAACTGGAGATTGACTATAGAGAATCCCAGGATCAGGGGCATGAATTCAATTTTAGCTGGCTCATGATACTGATCGCTTTTGTTACATGGGAGCTATCGAAAGGTGCAACCTTCCCGGACCTTGACCCCTTTGAGACACTAGCCATGAAGTTCAGTACATTATGGTACTCGAACGAAATGAGAAAGAAATGGAAATTGAATGTCATTTTCCACGTGTACTATAACCAATTGAAAGCAGCCATAATAAGTGAACCTCGCATAACCCTGAACACTTTACAGAGATTCTGCCCTCTGATAAAATTTAACACGAGACGCCACTTTATATACCTAACCCCATGCATTGATGAGCACCAGGAACAACTTTAGTCCTATTATAAGTTGACAAAAGAAGACCTCGAAGAGATCACCAAGGAATGGTCGGCAGACCTCCTAGTTTTAGCAGACCCCGCAGAAATGTCCGACATCAACAGCCCTGGAACTGCGCAAGATACTCTTGGGCCCAGTAAGACAAAGAAAGAAAAGACGACGAAGAAAACTGAAGAAGTTCAGGATGTTGACATCCTATCTGTAAGGACGAATTCCATTACACCAGATGAATAAGGTGATGATGAAGAAGGTACTAAAACTAAACAACAGAAAGTTGAAGTACCACCTCCTAGGGACTAAGAAGACTTATCGAAGAAAAGGAAGGTCTCACCTCTGAAATCTTACTCAAAAAAGAAACCAAGAACCCCTGTAACTAAGATGTGAACTGCCCTCACGTTGGATGACTTTGATTTCATTGTTGTAGCGGTCAATGATGCTTCAAAGGAAATCATAGAGAAGCAGGAGGTGAAGCAGGAACATATGTATAGCCAAATTGAGATCATGCTCCAAGGAGTACAACAAGCACTCCAGTCTAGCCGAGAAAACTCTATTGCACCTCTTCCAGAAGGAACAACAAAAGTGGGAGATGAATCAGTTGATCTCCACAAGATTTCTGATACAGTCAAAGTACACCTTCGACATACTCAGGAAGAAAAAGCGCAGGCCACCCAGGCCCTAAAGAAAACACAGGAGGAAATTATTGAACAATGCCAAGCTGCGCAATAAGAGAAGAATGCTCTCCAAGAAAAATTTGAAGATGACAGAGCAAAGATCCAAAAAGAGAAAGAGAAGTTGCTCGCAAAGCAGATAGGAATTGAAGAAGAAATCAATAGAGCATTTCTTTGAGTGACCGACTTAGAGCAGAAGGCCAAAGAGATGATAGAGCACCAAGTGATGAAGCTGGTTGAAGTTATTCAACAAATTCAACAAAGGGTCATGGGACTAGAGCTTCAGACCATACCACAGACTCCACAAGAAGTGCACAACCAACAAGAATTGAATGCTCATATCACAGTCAAGAGGATTAAAACACATGCCGCAGAATGTAAATAGATAATCAGCAGAAGCACACAAATATATGAACAACTATCTAAACACCCAGAGTTCAAGAAACTAGAGTCCCAACTCCAGGAAGAAAAGAAGCACACAGATACAGTACAGGTGAAACTCAAGCTCTTGTCACCCATCGAAAGGATGAAGAGATCCCAGGAACAACGAACTTCCCAACAACTCATTCTTACCATGCAGAACAGAGTGATGGAAGTCACCCAGAAACTCCAGTCGAGCGAGGAGGCAACCTACCTAGTGTTTGAAGAAATTGAAGTCCAAGGAACACTACTAGAACAAGTAGCTTTTACAATCGAGCAACAACTTGAAGGACCTATCAGTGAAGCGATTGCCTAGGAATTCGCCAAGTAAGAAGCAGTAGTATAAAGACAAGTCGAAGTAGCTCGAGCCAATCTCGAGACCTTTGAGGTAAAGTTAACCAGACCTGAGTGACTCGGGATGAGTCACAGGTGAGTGTTGGGGGTCTGTTGGCCCTGACCAAGTTTTGAGGAACATTTGGTCCTATTTGACTATTTTTGGGACTTCGATAGCTTGTCAAAGATGGAGCGCAACGCGAAGCAGAAATCATGGAAGCTAGACCCCTTTTTGGGTCCTTTTTAGGGATAATGTAATGGGAAAGGGATGTCGGCCTGTGGGTTTACCCACGCTTAGCCCCACTTTTGTAATCTATAAATAGATACTAAGGAAATGTAAGAGGCATGGGGAAAATGTCTTAGTTCTAGTAATTAGATATGTGCGATCGGATGTGGATTGTAAAATCTCTGTGCATGATTTTAAAAGTCTTGTAGGGCTAAGTGCAATTTGTTGTAGGAGGTTGGGAAAGGCTTTGTGCCAAAGCGCAAGGAAGAAGGATATAGTGAGCTATGCATATCTTTTTTCCTGTGTGGAATAAGGATTGTTGAGGCTCTATGTTGTAACCTGATTAACTAAAGATAATAAAGAAGAAGACTTTGTGGACGTAACCCCAGGGTAGGGGTGAACCATTGTAAATCTATGTGTTGTGCTATGTGCCTCGACCTGACGTGTTTGTCTCTTCCTTTGCTAAGTGCTTTGATGTGTTTAGATAGATCTATTTATGCTTTTGCTTCTAAGATATGAATGAATGTTAGATCTAGAATGTAATATGATTAGTGCTTGATTTGTCGAATCTAATCTATCTTGTTGTGGCTAAGTGTTGAACTGTCTTAGATCTAAGTACATACTGTGATGCTCTGTGCTATCTGCGAAGCATCATAAGGGTTCAATATTGATGAATAATCTATGATAAGTGATTTCTAAGTGTTATAGTCACAAATCTGTGTCCCAGCTAAGGTTCCAGACACATGAGTCTGCAACCACCCCTGCCTCTACCTTGGGTGAGACTTCATCTTCTTCGCACATGTTTCCGAAAGGGTCGGTAGTTAGGGTTTTGTTGGTGCGTTGTTGTAGCGTTGAACCTTAGGTCTGCCCCTGTGCCAACAATGAGAGAGGCTCATTTCGAATTTGGTGATCTAGTTTTATCACACTTGAGGAAGGAAATGTTCCCAAGAGGAACATAGAATAAACTAAAGATGAAGAAAATAGGACCATGTAAAATCCTCAGAAAGTTTGTTTCAAATGGTTATAAGATTGACCTACCAGAGGCTGTGGGAATATCACCCATATTTAATGTTGCATACTTGTACCCATACAGGATAGATGATCCAATAGGATCATATGATCAAAAAGAGATTCAGTGGGAAAACCATATTCCCACAACACAAAATCCACAAATGGAGAAGATCATAGATCAAAGGATTGGTAAGAATACTAGGAGAAAGAATTATTTTGAGTACCTGGTGAAGTGAAAGGGCCACCCAAAAGTGGATGCTAGTTGGGTGAATGATTGATACTGATGCCCTCACTCCAAAACCTGCACATCAGAAGTTCCATGTCGACGCAGGATCTTTCCTTCTCCACGGCCCAAAGAACTCTAAACGGTCCTTTTATTTCACTGTCGGGAAATCTGCGTCCACATCAATCCTCCCGGGATCCCCTCTTTGCACTTGGGAGATCGCCCTTCGCGACTTCACGAATCCAGTGGTCAAGCATTGGTCTCTCGATTCCCCGAAACTTGACAACAGTCAACGTTGACCTTTTCCTATCGGGGTTTTTCCTATCGCGATTTCGGTACTCGCGATTTCGAACAATTTATTTTACCGACCCCCGACTTCCGATTTGCCGAAACTCTGATGCACTTCACGAGTTTGACTTTTCAATGCCCTTTACCTCATCGGCATTTCGGACTTTGTAATATACCGAATCCTGATACAATAGTTTCAGGACTTCTCGCCACGAAACCCTGAAATAGAGTCAACGAAGTTTGACTCCATGTCAATGGCACACCACCTGTCCACTCACCGAATCCTCCGTGGCCCCACACAAATCCCTTTATCTTTCGAGATATCGCATATCGTGATTTCGTGATTCCCATTGCAATGTTCACGGGACTTCCACCCATGAAACCCCGATATGGAATTCCGCCTATAGATCTGACGGCCCTTGTGGCTCGGATCTACGGTCTTGCCCCTCCTAAACTTTGAACCTTTTGGGAATATTTCACCGTATCTCCCATGCTTCTCTGTGAGACCTAACAACTCACGGATCTTCATGAAATCTCCTCAGAGAATTTCGACAGTCCATTTTTCCTAGATGATTTCTACGAGACGAACCAAGTATTCCTCCATGAAAACTGATTCCCCTGCACCCAAACTGGCGACGTCTACTTAAACACTTCATGGAACAAACTCCCTATGCATTCTTCGGAGATTACTTGAAGGTCCTATACCTCCTGATCTTTCCTTCAATGTTGAATCTTAAATAAGAACCTTGCGCGCACTCCTTGTGGAAACCTTCAAACACTTCCAAGTGCTGAATTTCCTTCGACCCTGCGCACACCTGAAGTAGCAGTCTCTCAATGCTTCACCCAGGTCCACAACCCTGAGATTTCACCCAGCCTGTGCACTCCTTGCATGGCTCCTCTGCCTGTCTGCACCTCAGAGTGAATGAGAACAAAATTTGTCTCTATCTAAACCCTTTGTCAACGCACTCCTTACGGACACTTCAACTGCACTCCTTGCAGGAATTCTGGCTCAGGTAGAGAAACAATTGAAACTCATTCCTACTTCCCTTCAAACTTCAACTCAAACATGAAATCATATACACAAGATATAAATCAAATGCATAACAGGAAGCAAACATTCATGAGCATATCATTCAACATCAATACACAGAGAACAAACACAAAACCATGAATTTGAATCAACCTCTTTCTATTAATCCAAATATTTGTACATGGGTGTTCTTACACAGCTCTCTGCATGCTCTTCTTTCCAATGTTGCTTCAATAATGTTACAATACAAAATGAGGGTGTCTATATCCCGTTTCCCTCTTGCGCTCTAAAACTGTCTAATCTAGAATTGAATTCTACCTACTTGCATTAACTACTTTAAATGCCTTCTTCCTACTAAGGACGAGAGAAAATCGCTCAAGGTCCATTTACATTATACAAGTGCGCTTCATTAAATTGCCACATTTATGTTCGTGCATCAACTCCAAGAGAAATTCAAAAAATTGTGTTGGCTTGTCCAGCTGTCCTTCGCTTCCGCACTGGCTCGCTTGATGTTGGAGATGCTCCTGCATCATACTCCCTCGCTTGAAAATATTCATGGGATCCTGTCCATGAGCTCACGCATGGTCTGTCCATGCTTTTGGATCTCCACTTCATTCTCCCAGCTATCATCTTCAACTGGATGGTTCTTCCACTTGACCAGATACTCAAAGTATTCTTTCCGCCCAGTCTTCTTACTCACTCTTTTATCTAGTATGCGCTCCATCTATGGCTTATCTGCAACTGGAATCTTCTTTGTCCACTGGATCACTGGCTGCTCATCTCCAGTCCCTGCTTCCTCAGCTTTATATGGGTACAAATATGAGATATTGAATATCGGAGAAATTTTGATCCCATCGGGTAATTCAATCTCGTAAGCATTCGCCCCAAATTTCTTCAAGACCCTACRTGGTTCAATTTTCTTCATCTTCAGCTTATTATATGTTCCTCTTGGGAACCTTTCTTTTCTCAAATGTTCCAAAATCAAGTCACCAACCTCAAATTGAAGTTGTCTCCTATGCTGATCTGATCTACGCTTATACTCYTGGCTTGAATTCAGCATTCACTCCTTCACCTGGCTGTGAAGTTCCTTCATCGCCTCTATGAAATCTTCTGCACTAGTRATCYTAGTCACAGTCTGTTCTGAATCCCTCAGTTCAGAAATTCCTCTCAGATGCATGCCATATACAATCTGAAATGGACTTTTCCCTATGCTCCTATTAACTGAGTCGTTATAACCAAATTCTGCTTGTGGTAATACATTGTCCCACTGGCTGTGGTGCTCTGTCACCAAGCTTCTCAGCAAGTCTCCCAGACTTCTGTTTACTAATTCTGTCTATCCATCTGTCTGAGCATGATAAGCTGAACTAAATGAAAAGTTAGTTCCCAACTTCTTCCATAAGGTCCTCCAAAAATTCCCTATGAATTTTGTATCACGGTCTGAAACTATACTCCTTGGCAACCCATGAAGTCGAATGACCTCTTTGAAAAACAGGTTCGCAATGTGAGTTGTGTCACTGGTTTTCTGACATGGAATGAAGTGTCCCATCTTGGAAAATCTATCCACTACCACAAATATTGAATCAACAGCTCTTTGTGTTCTTGGCAACCCCAATACAAAATCCATGTTGATTGCATCCCACGACCTCTCTGGTATGGGAAATGGTTGATAGAATCCCGCATTCTTCTTCCTTCCCTTCGAATGCTGGCAAATTTTGCATCTGTCTACGAATATCCTAACGTCTGCTCGCATTCCCGGCCAAAAATATGACTCATTCAACTTTGTGAATGTCTTGTCATGATCAAAGTGCCCTGCTAATCCTCCACTATGTTTCTCCTTTAGTAGGTTCTCCCTCATGGAGCATTTCAGAATACATAGTTTATTACCCCTGAACAATAATCCTTCTTGGATCATGTATTCTATCCATTGGCTTCTATCTCTGAGAATTGGATTCTCATCTGCTTCATATGCCTCTTTAAAATCTGGATCATCTGCGTACATGTCCTTGAGATCATCAAAACCTAACGTTTTGACTTTGAACTCCTGCAACAACAAACACTTCCTACTCAAAGCATCAACAACTTTGTTAGCAGTACCAGAAATATGTTTTATCACAAAAGTGAAATTCTGCATATACTTAGCCCATTTGACATGTCTCTAATTCAACTTTTCCTATTGAGTTACAAACTACAGTGCATGATTGTCACTGTATAAGACAAATTCCTTCGGGATCAAGTAATGTCTCCATTTCTTTAATGCCTGTATGATAGCATAGAAATCCTTATCGTAAGTGAAGTACTTCACTTTCGCCTCATTCATCTTCTCGCTAAAGTATGCTATCGGTCTGTCTTCCTGACTCAAGACTTCCCCGATTGCAAACCCACTTGCATGGCATTTCACTTGAAATGTCTTTCGGAAATCCAACAACACCAAAACTGGTCGTTTCGTAATCTTCCTCTTCAACAGATTAAAAATATTTTCATCTTCTTCAGTCCAGTGAAAAGACTTGTATCTTTTCTTCACTGCATCCATCATTGTTGCGCTAATTCCACTGAAATTCCTGATGAACTTTTGGTAGAAACTATCCAACCTGTGAAAACTTCTCACCTCGAAAATATTCTTCGGTGATGGCCAATTCTTGATCACTTCCACCTTATTTGGATCCATCCTCAACTCATCTGCAGAAATAACAAACCCCAAATAAATGAGCTCTGTCTTCATGAATGAGGACTTCTTCATGTTTATAAACAACTTCGCCTGCTGTAACTTCTGCATCACTGTAGCCAAATGCTTCAGATGCTCTGCCACTGTCTTACTGAAAACCAATATGTCATCTAGATACACGATAACAAATTTCCCAATGAACTCCCTCGAGACTTCGTTCATCAACCTCATAAAGGTACTTGGCACATTTTTTAAGCCAAATGGCATAACAAGCCATTCATACAACCCTTCATTGGTTTTTAATGTTGTCTTCCATTCATCACCTTCTCTCATGCGGATCTGGTGATTACCGCTTTTCAAGTCAATCTTTGAAAAATACTTTGCTCCACTCAAGAAATCCATCAGATCACCCATCCTCGGCAATGGAAATCTGTACCTAATGGTTATCTTATCGATCACCCTTGAGTCGGTACACATCCTTCAGCCTCCGTCTTTCTTCAGACTAATTATTGTTGGAACAACACATGGACTCAAGCTTTTCCTGACCAAACCTTTGTCCAATAAATCCTGGACTTGCCTCTTAACTTCTTCATTCTCTTGCAGCATCAATCTATACATGGATTTGCTTGGGAAAATGGCTCCTAGTATGAGATCAATATGATGACTCACACTTCTAATCGGTGGCAACGAACGAGGTAATTCATCCACTACTATGTCAGCGAACTCTTCCAGCAGTTCTTGAACTTCATCTAGTAAATCATCTACTCTTGTGTTGGTCAAAAAAATTCTTGGTTTCCTGACCACAATGAATTGTAGATCCTCCTTCTTCTTAA
The DNA here is from genome assembly GCA_010110895.2 of Picea sitchensis. Taxonomy (NCBI): domain Eukaryota; kingdom Viridiplantae; phylum Streptophyta; class Pinopsida; order Pinales; family Pinaceae; genus Picea; species Picea sitchensis. The sequence continues at coordinate 180,480 of SNQJ01S0022513.1, forward strand.
CCTCTGTAAGAAGTTCCTTCCCACTCATGAGAAGTACAGTGTTGCTTACTTCCAGCTTCTCCTCCTTATCCTTGATTGGAAGTAACATGTGAGTCCTCCCATTCTTCTCTAGGGTGTATGCGTTCATTCTCCCATCATGAATCACATTCCTATCATATTTCCATGGCCTACCCAACAATAGATGACAAACATCCATAGGAATGACATCACATAAGATCTTATCATTATATCCTCCTATCTTGAATTCAGCTAAACATTGTTTAGTGACAGTTACCTGGTGTCCTTTTTGTAGCCACGAAACTCTGTATGGGCTTGGATGATCAGTTGTCTCCAGCTCCAGCTTCTCTACCATCTCATTTGAAATGAGATTATCCATGCTACCACTCTCCACAATGACCTTGCATACCCTGTCCTTGGTTTTGCAAGCAGTCCTAAAAAGTCTGGTCCTTTGGACTAAACTCTCCACCTCCTTCTCGGGTGTCAAAAGGATTTTTCGCATCATCAGCGATCTTCCGCCTTCAGCGTATTTTGCCTCAATATCCCACCTTTGTGCTTCCACGATGTGAGCTTATCCACCTTCCTTATTTTTATCTGGACACTCGTAAGACTTGTGCCCATTTTTCCCTCACATGAAGCATGTGATTACTCCACCTCTTCCTCTTCCTCTACCTCTAGTACGAGGAAAAGTGTTATTATCAGCATAATCTCCTCTCTRCTCATTATGATGTCCTCGCTGTGAGGTTCCACCTCTCTCAGTTYGAGTCTAAGGTTTCTTCTAGTCCTCTTTGGGCTTCTGATATTTATCTTGGGCAACTGATTTGCCTCTGGGCTGACTTCTGCCTCAGCCTCTTTGACCTTGCTTTCGGCTCAACTTCTCTTCTACWTTCAGAGCAATCTGATAAGCATATTCCACCATTCAGATGGTTACCATGCTCATCTCATCCTGGATATCATATCTCAAGCAATTTATATATCTGGCTACCTTCTCATCATCGCTCTCCCGATGACTTACCCTGATGTTCAGTTTGTAGAATTCCTCAGCGTATTCTTTTACTGTCATCAGCCTCTGTCTCAGGTTCTGCATCCTCCTGAACAGAGTAATTTGATAATCCCTGGGGATGAACTTCGCCTTCATATTCGCGATCATTCTATCCCAAATTTTTATCTTCTACTTTCCCTTGCAGCGTCTATCAGCTTGTAGTTCATTCCACCACAATGCTGCATGTCCTTTCAATCTAGTGACAGCATGCTTGACTTTCTTGTCCTCTTCGACATCTTCATAGTCAAAGTATGTGCCCAGAGCTCTAATTCAGTCTAGAAGCTCCTCTGCATCCAAGTTTCCCTCATAAACTGGAATGTCCATCTTTTCTCTTGCACCCATCCTTGCAATATCTCTGATCAAATGTTCGTTTGATGCATCTTCAGCTGCAACTTCTTCTTCTCGTTCAGCCTCAACATCACTTTCAGAATCACTGAGCTCCCCAGCACTGACGGTGCATCTTTGCACTGTCTCCATATCTTTGAGTCTAGCTCGTAGATCACGCATCTCTCTTTCCATGGCTGGATCTGTCATTTGCCTACCTCTTCTTCTCGACATTTCCCTATCCTCTGGTGGATCGGGTGTTTGCATGTCCCTTCTCCTTGGCGGCATGGTGAATTCCCTTTTCTCTACTACAGAAAGCAAAGAAACTTTCTGGGCTCTGATACCAGACTCATGTCGATTCCCTCACTCCACAACCTGCAGGTTGGAAGGTCCACATCGACACAGGATCTTTCCTTCTCCATGGCCCGAAGAACTCTAAACGGTCCTTCTATTTCCCTGTCAGGAAATCTGCACCCACAACAATCCTCACGGGATCCCCTCTCTGCACTTGAGAGATCGCCCTTCGTGACTTCGTGAATCCAGTGGTCAAGCATTGGCCTCTTGATTCCCCAAAACCCGACAACAATCAACACTGACCTTTTCCTATTGGGGTTTTTCCTATCGCGATTTCGACACTCGCGATGTCAAACAATTTGTTTTACCGACCCCCGACTTCCGATTTTCCGAAACTCCGATGCACTTTGCGAGTTTGAATTTTCAACGCCCTTTACCTCATTGGCATTTCGGACTTCGTAATATCGTGAATCCTAATAAAATAGTTTCGGGACTTCTCGCCACGAAACCCCGAAATAGCGTCAACGAAGTTTGAATCCGTGTCAATGGCATGCCACCTGTCCACTCACTGACTCCTCTGGGGCCCCACACAAATCCCTTTATCTTTTGGGATATCTCGTATCACGATTTCGTGATTCCCGTTGCAATGTTCAAAGGACTTCCACCCACAAAACCCCAATATGGAATTCTGCGTGTAGATCCGACGGCCCTTCTGTCTCGGATATACAGTCTTGCCCCTCCTGAACTTTGAACCTTTTGAGAATATTTCACCATATCTCCCCTGTTTCTCTGTGATACCTAATGGCTCACGGATCTTTGCGAAATCTCGTCAGAGAATTTCGACCGTCCGTTTTTCCTAGATGATTTCTGTGAGACGAACCAAGTATTCCTTTGTGAAAACTGGTTCCCCTGCATGCAAACTAGTGACGTCTTCTTAAACACTTCATGGCACAAACTCCCTGTGCTTTCTTCGATGATTACTCGAAGGTCCTATACCTCCTGAGCTTTCCTTCAGCGTCGAATATTAAAGAAGAACCTTGCACGCACTCCTTGCGGAAACCTTCAAAAACTTCCAAGTGTTGAATTTCCTTCGACCCTGCGCACACCTACAGCAGTAGTGTCTCAATGCTTCACCTAGGTCCACAACCCTGAGACTTCACCAAGCCTACGCACTCCTTGCACGACTCCTGTGCCTTTCTTCATCTCAGAGTGAATGAGAACAAAATTTGTCTCTATCTGAACCCTTTGTCAACGCACTCCTTGCAGACACTTCAACTGCACTCCTTGCAGGAATTCTGGATCAGGTAGAGAAACAATTGAAACTCATTCCTTGTAACGAACTGCGTCGTTACAATAACCATTCCAGTAACAGGTGCAATTTTTTTTGTGTGTGTTTAAGGTGTGTG
>SNQJ01S0022514.1:55122-68710 GCA_010110895.2 Picea sitchensis
GGATATCCCACAGAAATGGCATTTTGACCTAGCCAATAATGGGAGAAGCGACTTGCAATTTGGAGATTTAATTGCAGTTTGAAGAGTAGAGAACCACCTCATGAGATGTGCATGCAATTTCATTATTGAGTAAGTAATGGAAAATTCTAAAACTAAGCCTAGACTATTTTTATGAGATATATTCATTGATTAAGGGAAAATCAATACTTTTCATACTTAAAATCAAAGTATAGTTGTGAGATCTTTTGGTATTTTTGGAATGGAGCAATATCATTTTTTAAATATCACTTTTTACAAAAGGTAAATTTAAAAGGCTTGGTGTGAGGGGATTTAGAAAGAATTTACTATATGAATACAACATAAGAAGATTGAAAATTTGTATGGATGAGTTTTCTCCATTAATTGTAATTGGAGTTATAAGGGTTTTTATTTTTCCTTTAACATGTAAAGGTGTTATAAGGGGTCCAACAAATTGCATTTGCAAAATTGTATTTAGTGTTATTGTTTAAGTTGTAGACCTACCTGAAAATTGAATAAGGGGGTCTTAGGATCTTTGTGTGCGTCTAATTCATTGGTTATCCTGTATTTTTTGGAATTCATGCAACAAACAATCGCTCTTGGCATGCACACCATGATACATAATTTATTTTTGTGGCATCAACATACACACATGTCTCTTCCATATTCAACATAATAGCAAAAATTGAAGAAATATTTACAATATTGCACACATTAATTAACTCAACTATAGAATCTACAATTGTAATAAACAAATTCACTCTCAGTATAGTGATTACTTGTTTACAGGTAACGCACAAGAAAGTTGATATGTTCAAACTTCAAAACAAACTGTTGTTTGATGAGTTATGTTTTCTTCAACATCAACACTGCGATTTAAATATTCTTCGGAATAATAAATTGATTGGATTACATATTGACGAACAAAATGACATCAGGGATGAAAATAATGAAGACGCTCAGTTAACTAGGGATGATTTTAGGGATGAAAATTTATTTTAAAATGTAGAAACCTTGGCAAATCTTACTAATCCTTCATATGTCAACTACAATTTTTTGGCGATATTTTTGTAAAATATTCAAATTATAAGTATTTTATATAGTTTTTATAAAATTTTGGCGATTTTTAAGGTAAAATAATTTTATCCTATAGAATTTGGGTGAATCAATTTTAAAATAGAGAATCTCATTTTTGGAAAAACCATGGAAAATTAGCCCATGAGATAAATTTAGCCCCTAAAATCATCCCTGTGAGTTAACTAGTAATGACAGTCATAAACATGAAGATGAGTTGGATGAAGTCCTTTTGTTAGAAAAAATTGCAGATAAATGTGGCAAAGAAATTAGAATTGTTCGATCATGGGAAGAATTATGCTTTAAACGAAATCAATATGGACTAGGATATGAAAAGGATGTTGACAACCTTTTTCATATTCCTAATTATAACAAACCTTTTACTTTGTGAGTGGATATTTTTTTAATGATGATAAGCAGACAGAGCTTGAGGATATTGGTAAGGAATAGGTACGTGATATTGTTGATGATGATATTGGTAAGGCCTTCTTGTAATTTTGAATAGGATGCACAGTCTACCCAGGAGTGAGGCGGCTCTTGTTGGTGTCCATGGCTGGCACCAAAGCCTTCAAATTGAGTTTGGGCGTAGTGAGGTTGGGCTAGGGGCGAATGGACTCACGGAGGTGAATTGGGAAGAATGATTGGAGCTGGCAGCGAGGTGGAGGCGAAGTCTGATATTGGCCCTGGGTTGAAACCCAAAGAGGTTTCCCAAGAGATCAAACCATTCGATCCTGCATGCATAGGGCGAGGAGAGGGGCGAAATACCGTTGAGGCTAGGGAAAGATTACATCGAAGAGGAAGGTGAGGAGGGTGAGGAAGTTTGAGAGGGTGCAGGTTGGGGATGAAGTGCCAAGTGCGATCAACTGGGTTACCAAGATGAGTCGCGTTTGTATTTCCATCTCTGTCTCGGCATGATTGAGGCATGGTGAGGGAATTCAAGCATAGAAAGAAAGTTGATGAAGCCAAGGACCAACAGAGGGGAGCGCAGTCCGCTGGAGGACTTGACCAAGAGAGAATAAAGTTGTGAGCTCACCTGGTGAGGTTCATGGTGCATATAGTGCTACTGGAGGAGGAGACACACGAGAAGAATAAATTTAGATCCATGAAACAGATCCATCGAAGGGACGGGTAGCTAGAGCAGGGCACACTAGGAGTAATGGTGCCCTGGTTATAGTGAAGCTGCGTTAAATGCATGGAGGTGGAGGGAGGGGAGGGCACACGCCTATCACGTGGTTGGCGCCCAGTTGGGGTCATCGCCTATCCGTTCCATTTGACACCTGAGCGACAATAGCACCCCATCCGGGTACATACTTTCAATCACTTATTGCAGTCTTGTTTCATCATTTTATTTTGTGAAATTATTTCCCTTTCAGGAATGTTAGGTAACAACACCTAGAAACCACCGAGACTCTGACTCTAACTTCACGAGTTGTCACATGGTTCTATTCTACATAGGGTAAAATCGTTCTTGAAAATTGGTATAAGTAATCATGAATTTTATTATAAAATTGTTCTCGTTCCTGCGCACTTAAATTTTGTGGCAGCGTACAGTTTTCCACCCCTTTATCTTTTATTGTCTTTACGTACTGCAAAAATTACAACAGGAGGCTAGTAAAATTTCTTACTCGAATGACGCCTAAATTTTGTTGCAATATAATATTAGGAATTCCTTTATTGTGGGTTCAAAACACTTATAATATTTGCAATTTTTATTTCTATTCCAATAAGATTATGGTAGTTAGCATTTAATTCCTTAAGTTTACCAGATTGCTTGCAAGAAATTTCTTTACTTTGTATTCACATTTGGATAATACGATTGTTGGTAATTTAATGGAAATAATTCTTATGATGGGTCTCTCTTTGTAATGTGAGGGAACCCATCATATAACACAAGGACACCTTCTCCCCTCACATCTCAAAGGTTTCCACAAGAAATTTAGTTACCTTAACCAGGTCGTCACAAATACCAAATCTACATATTTATTTTAGAAAAAATATTCAGTCGCTTATTTTAACATTAGCCATAAGTGGAAAGGTTTTTGCTTGACGCATCTCTGACTATGCTTATTCTACAGGAAAGGAAATACCATATCTAGATTTGCAACCAGACAAGAGATTGTTCCAGTGATCTCCTTGTTTTAATTCATTTATACCAATTTTTCTGAGGTAAAAACTATTTATGCTAAAGTTTTCTTTTAATTTATGCCTTGTATCTTGAAAACTGCCTATTATGAATTCTTAAAATTTATCATATAAAGGTATTCCAGTTCCGCTTGCGGATCACAATTCCTAGTCTCTTACTTGAAAATACCCCGGTTTTAACTTGTATATTTTTGTTTCCACAATAACTTCCTCCCAGGAAATGTTTTCAATTAAATCTATTGAATCTTGATTCTTTAAAGTAAAGTTTGAATCTATTTCCATAAGTTTGTAATTTACGTTAGATACACTTCTTAAACTCCTACTTGTAGGAAAATAGTTATTTTCTCTTTATATTGAACATGGATTGGATTTTTTCCTTGATTCAATACCCTAAGGGAAAATTCCTATTTATATATAAGAATATATATATACCTATTCCAACTTCAGTTGTTTAATTCCTATATATATAGGAATATATATATACCTATTCCAACTTCTAGTTGTTTAATTTCTTGTGTGTTAATTTATCTGAATATATATATATATATATATATATATATATATAACGAATGATATACCAATTTAAACATTAACTTCTAAAATTTATTAAGTAATATTGTGTGACTGTATAATAAAAAATACTACAATACTAGGGAATGGCAATCTAAATAATTAATTATACTTCTTTAACTTTAAATAATCACATTTAGTATAATAATATATGTAATTTAACAAAATATTTATAAGAAAATGATGAATATATAAAAATAATTGTAGATTATACATATTTAGAACAAAAAGCCAAAAAAAAATGGAACAACCACATTCCACCCAACCGTACATACAGAACAACCAAGATTACTTGTCCTGATCACCCTTTATCCTGACCATGTCTCCATAAGGGTAGACTGAGCTCCACTCTCCATAAGGGTAGACTGAGCTCCACTCCTTAACCACTGTCCTCTTGTACAATCATTTTCCTAACGCCATGAGTGCTCACACAACAAATATTCATTTTCATAAGATACAAAGCAATGTCTTGCCTCCCATATTCATTGTATATATCCTTATTGTGCCTATGAGTTTTCCTTTAACTCATTTACCTCCTTGGAAATTCATACATTTACAAATCCTTGATTTTTAGGGGCTTCCAATGACAAAACTCTACTTTTGACACTTGTTAAAATCACACATGTTCCCCACTCATGGAGTCATAGTCAACTATTTTTAACCTTGTTTCATGTGTTCCGTGTATTAAATATATTAAAAAAAAATTATATTACATATGTCCATCAAAGATAACAGTTGGAAAGTCAAACTCTTGCTCAAGAGTAAAAAATATAACAGTTAAATGTCTTAATTATACCAGATACGAATTTCCATAAATGCAAATTATTTAAAATAAAATGTTTAACTCTTGGGGATATTACATCCTCTCCCAATTAAATATAACATTGTCCTCAGTGTTAGTCCTTCCTTTTGTTCATCACTTGGAACAAAATTGGATATGATTTCATCATTTCATCTTCCAACTCCCAGGTATCCTCCTCATGGCTAAAGTGCTTCCATTGCACCTTTACCTTGGTGCTGGCTTTGTTTCAATGTATTGTTTCTTTCTTGTCCATAATGCATAGAGGTTTCACTTGGAACTCGACTTTTGGTTTCACCTACACCATATTACAATAAATGATGTGAGTAGGATCATGAATATATTTTTTAGTAATAAAACATGAAAAAAATTATGAATTTTTAAGTTAGGAGGAAGTGCTAGTTGGTATGCCACTGGTCCAATTCAAGTTAAGAATTCTAATGGACCACAAAACCTTGGTACCAACTTGAAATATTTCCCTATATTTAATGAGGTATGTATTTATTTGACTTTAAGGTATACATGTTATCCAATGTTAAATTAATGATGCCTTCTTTTCTGATCTGCATAGCTTTTATATTGATCTTGCACAACCATTAAATTGCGTTGCACCTTTTTAACCATGTGTTCCATTTCTTGGAGAATTTCAGGCCCCGCCATTATTCTGTCAACCGGATTATCCCAATTGATTGTATTTTTACATTTCTTTTCAAATAAAACTTTGAAGGGACTCATTTTTTCCGAGACTTGATAATTGTTATTGTATGTGAATTCGACTAAGTGTAGGTACTCTTCCCACTTAGTTGGTTTTTTTCTTATGTACATTTGTAACATATCTTCGATAATCTAATTTGTATGTTCCGTTTGTCTGTATGTTTGCAGATGATAACTTGTATTGAAATTCAAATTAGTTCTCAAACTTACAAACTATTCTTCCCAGAAGTTTGATGTAAATTTGAAATCTCTATCTGAAATCACCATTTTAGGAATCCTGTGCAATCTAAATACCTCTTTCATAAAAAAATCATATATATTAATAGCTTTATAAGTATATTTCACATGTATGAGGTGAGAAGACTTACTCAATTTATCAATTACTACCATGATGTAATCATTTTGTCTTTGAATTTTAGGCAAACCTGTAATGAAATAGATCAAAATAATTTTCAATTTCCCATTTCCATTCTGGTAAAGGGAAAGGTTGTAATAAACTCGTTGGATGTTGATGTTCAACCATTTTATTTTTGTAAATAAAGGGAACTATATATTAATATTCACAAATTTATGTGTCATTACAAAATCTAGAGTCTTCCATCTTGTAACAACCCCTGTTGCTATGACTGCATGCGACGCAATGAAAAAGTTTTTTTTTTTTTTTAAGAAGTAAGGAAACAACGATAACATTTAATCAACACAACTTGATGATGAATAAAATGCCCACAAATCAGGCAACATACAACAACAACTGAGAATACTGGCACATCATGCAACTAAACAAAACAAGTGAAATCAAATAGACAAATAAAACGAATAATCTATGGGACAACATCAAGCTCAACCAAGCGCAACCAACATCAAAGGACACATGTAACTTGAAACTTTGTGGTGAGGGAGGAAGAAGCACAACCAGAGTTACAACACAAAAACCAACATAAATTACAATGAACATAACACCCACATTAGGAAGAACATGACTCTGGCTAGGTTATCCTTTGTTTCTATCAATCAGGGTGCACAATGATACCCTCATCGGGAATCATGCCGTCGCAAGTGGTAGGTGAGATGGTAACCAATGTGAAACATAAAATATTTAGATTAGTAACCCAAGAAAAATCCAACATGCTAGGAGACCGAATTAACTGTCAAATATACACGAAGACTAAACCCAAGCACCCGATCAAAAATTCAACATGACATAAAGGGAATTTGACTACTATAACAATCATACATCACATTAAATTCCTGGCGCAAAAAATTCCATTGCAAACATACATCAATTAAAGGACACGATTAGCCATCGATGAAATATTCCCTCTAGAATCCATTCTTCAATAACATGCTATCTATTAATAAGAAATCAACAATCAACAGATATTTACCCTGACCATTTAAAAAGAAAAGATAAGTATCCAGATTAGATTAAGTTAGCAGTACATAAGGATACCATGCTAACCATTCGTTGTTACTAAATTGTTGTTTATCAATTATTTCACTGTCTAACAATGATATCTATGTCTATTACTATTTACAGTCAACAACAACATCACGATCTATTAAACACATAATATTGATGTCTAAAAATATAGGATAATGTTGTCTATCAACCATATGATAATGTTGTCTATTAAATGTATGATTTTTTTGTCTATTAAATACATGATATCATTGTCTATTAATTACATGATATTTTTGTATATTAAATATGTGATAATGTTGTCTGTCAACCCTATGATATCGCTGTCTATGAAACCCATGATATCATTGTTTGTAAAATATATAAAATTGTTGTCATCATATTCAATGTTGTCTATCATATATAAAATTGTTGTCTATTACATATAAAAAATGTTGTCTATTATATAAAGTCATTGTCATCTATATATAAAGGTGTTGTCTAGCAACAGATAAATTTGTTGTTTAATAAAATCGCTATCTAATAAAATCTATGTCTAATAAGATCGTTGTCTAATCATATATTGGATGAAAACGCATTCATATACAACAGTGATCACAACTCTATCATTCCCATAATACCATATTGTCATTCACCTACAAAAATGTTGGCATTCACATGCAAAAATGTTGTCCTTCATATTTGTTGTCAACAATCAATGTCGCTGTCCATTAACAAGTCTAAAGATAATTACATTGATAAACCTATAAAAATGATATCTACCATATTCGTTGTTTGTCATATTCACATAAAAAAAAATGTTTTCTATCATTACACTGTCTATAAAAACTATGTTTATCATATTCAGAGATATAAATACGTTGTCTATTAACAACGTTGTCTATCCACAAAAAAAAAAAACGTTTCCTATCATTACACTGTCTATTAAAAAGGAATCGTTGTCTAATAACTAGCACAACTACATAATTGTGATTAATTAGCATCAACCACAATACAAGTTTGTAATTAGTTAGGAAAGTGCTATGTATTTTACCATACCAATTCATAATTAGTTAGCATCAACCACAATACCAATTCGTGATTAGTTAGCAAACCGCTACTTATTTTACCATACTTATAAACAAATTTCACCAGAATTTCACCTCTACCATTCTTGATGAAATAATTGCGAGAATAGTTATCCTAAATGAAAAGGGTTGAAGTTTACATAAACAAATCCTCCATGCTCCCACAACCAATTGGCATTTAACAAATCTTCATTTATAGATGAAAATATCTATGCTATCCCAAATTTTCACTTCCAAGAATTTATTATATTATCTTTTGTCAAAAAAATATTATATTTCAATTCAATTCAAACATTCCTAGAAAAACAAAAGATATGTTAGAGAACTCATATATAATAGGTAAAATTGTTAATCTTACAATTTTTAAGGAATTAACAAATATATCACTATCCATTAAAAATGAATTCCCAGAAGAAGGTTTATGAAATGCCGAGTATGTTTTATAAAAACACAGAGTATGTTTTGTAAGAAAATGAAGAGTATGGTTTAAGAAAATTGCAGGGTAGTTTAACGAAAAACGCAGTTAGTTGCGCAAGCTAAAACACAGTCATTCGACAGAGATAATCACAGTGATAAATTAAACACAAATATAATTGACGCAGATATACAGTAAATGCATAGATTTAAACATGCAACAAAAACGCAGAGAATCAAGCCCCCAAATCGCTGAGTGGGTTCTGTGTAAATGGTTGAGATAAACTGGGTGAAATTGCTGGATCAAAACTGGGTAAATTGCCCAAAAAATCGTGGGGTAAATGCTATGAAAAATGCCAAGAGAATCACAGTGTGAGTGCTGAGATTTATCAATAAAAATGCAAATGTTTAATCATAGTTTAAATCATCAAACACATAGTTTAAGCAGAGTTTAATCAATCAACAATGCATAGTATAATCGAAGTTTAATGAATCAAGACGTAGACAACCCAACCAAATCTGAGAATCAACGAAGAGAAACAAACGATGGTGGACAAGAGAGAATAAATGCCCAGGAGAGAATTCCTTCCTGGGTAGAGAATGATCCTACAGTTATCATCCATGCATAGGAAAGTAGGGCATTTGAATCTAAGTCTTTAAACACCGGAGTGATAACTGTCAATTCAAATCATGTCTGACTTCTCAGGCATAGACTAATAAATTAAAGGATCATAAAAAAAAGGATAAAAACACAATCTACAACCAGATCTTCTCCGTGGAGAAGCAAATAATGAAACAAAAACGCAATCAATGAATAAAGAAAATGCAGGCAGGAGATACAAGAATGTAGGCAAGGTTGGAATCTAGGGCTCATTTTGGCCATGCGCAAAGAGACAATAACTCATAAATAAAGGATACAATGGATAGAAATGGTTCTTACTGAATAAATCAAGCGACAAGGGGATTAGAATTACCATAGGAATATATGTGCAAGAAAACTCATGGAAATGGAATCTTCAACCGAGTATAGAAAAATAGACATGTGTAAATTAAATTTCATTGCAGGTAACAAATTTAACAGGCATACCTTAGCCAAATTCGAATTCTCTGAAGTCGTTGTCATACACCCGTTTTGTCTAGCTCCCACATTGCAACCGATGTGACCTCACCAGTACCTCCCAACCAAAGCTATGGGTACTCTTGTTCCCCCTAAGCCCCTCGAGCCGCAAAGGGTCCACACACACAATACGAGAGAATGCTAGCACCCATATCACCTCGCAAGGATGCGCTACCACTCGTTACCCAAGATGGGTATCCCAACTCCCACAAGAGAAAGTCCAGTCATGATAAAATTTTAGCAGTGTAACGTTACGCAAGCCCAATCATCCCATACCCCTCCTCTGCCATTTCTTTTATAGATATTTCCAAGTAATTAGTTTCCCAAATTCTCATTAAATTCCTTTTTCATTTAATTAATTTCAAAAAACCTCCCCTGTACACATGTCGCTCGATCCCCTAGTTGCACCAGAAAATCTATTTTAATAATTAATTAAATACTCCTATTTCCCTCACCTACCAAGAGAATTCCTAAAATCTCTCTTGGGTGTTCCAATATTCCCTTACAATTGTTAAATGACTTATGCCTTACTTAATTCCTAGTTGAGTTCATAAAAAGAAAGTCCCAAAGGCTAGATTCCTTACTAAGTTAGACATTCAATTTTTTCTTTAAGTCTCCCCTTTTCTTTAAGTTTCCTTTTTTCGTTTATGTTTCCCCCTTTTTCCTATTTAACTAAAAATCAATTAAGCAAGTGTAGATAAAAGTAACCATTTACCCTCTTTTCTTTTGAAATAAAAATTAATTTAGCAAATGTAGATAAAAAGAACCATTACCCCCTTTTTTTTAAGTTTAATCCTCCATTATAATTTTGACTTTAATAAATAAGTTTGAATTTCTTAACCCCCTCTTCTTGTTACATGTTTATTTATTTAATTTTTTTTCGACCACATGTTCTACTTAGACCTAGGTTTTAATTTTCACTAGGTTGGGCGATAATTTTAAGGGAACTTTTATTTATTAAATTTTTACTCATACCATTATCTATTTTAAGGTTGACTAGGTCCTAAGGACGCACAATTTTCTAGGTAGTAGGCTTACTCACTTTCCAGTTAAAATTGCGACATGCCCTTCACGACGCACTATGTGCTCCAAGGGTTCCACTCACCTCTTTCTTTTTTATTTGTGTAACGTTCCCTTCAAGACACACTGCGTTCTCCAAGGGTGCCACTCACCTCTTTTTGTTTCCTTTGCACGACGTGCCCTTCAAGACGCACCACGTGCTCCAAGGGTGCCACTCGCCTCTTGACTGACTTTGGTAGATGTAAAACCCCTGGAGTTAATACTTTGCCATGTGATATTGTGGGAGACTAAGGGTCTCTAAGGAATAAGGCCCCTACCTTATTGCACGCCGCTTAGAATCATCATGAGTGACTATCAAAGTCTCCCCTCATGACATCGTGGGTCTTCTTGAACTAGGTAATCGTTAACCTACAGTTCGAGCCACATCGGGAGTGCTAGTAGGATGTGGCAGGGCTACTGCCACACCTCTCCCTCAAAGTATTTGGTTGTCGTGCGTGACCCCTCTACTCCAAATGTGAGTCTGGTAGATAAACTATCCTCAGCCTGCATCCATCAACAAATCCTGTCAGCAATAATAATCAGTCATCATAACATATAATAATATGTACATATGTCACATCAACAACATTCAAACCCTAACAGTACACTCCCTGACTTGATCTGGAGTCCAAGGGGTTTCATCGATGCCTTTGCATGCTTGATGTCCAAAGTCCTGCACACTCAGGAGAACCGAATTAATAACACCTGTCTATGTAAATACAACAAAGTAACATATCATCAAATCCATAATATCTCATAATCATAATCAAAACGAACAATAGTATAATAAAATGGATAATTTGCAAGCAGGTTTCCTCAAAGAATAAGTTTTCTCAGTGTGTGCAAGAGCGATATGTTACACAGTTGTCCTGTCACATCTCGGAAATCAGGACAGGTGGCCATCAAAATTCAAGAGAAACTGTAACTATTTGAACAAGACAGTGGAAATGGTCATAGTGACAGACTAACCAGAGACCATGGTAGACTAACATACATCATCTGATAAAGAATCTCAATTCTTTGTGCAATTGACGTAGCCAAGATAAAAACATAGACCCGGGGGAGCTAGTCCAAATGCAAGCTCAGGCTTAGGTTTCCATGACTGTTGTAAGCTGAGAAACATTTATTGCCACAGGTTGGGCACCATTTTCTTGCTGGGGCTTCCATCATTGTGTCAAACATGAGGTCCATTCTCTTTCCTAGGATTTGTTGGATGTGTGCCTGGTCGTCAAGTTTATGCCGCAACTAAAAAATGAGTTGAATATGCTCATTCGGGAATCAAGGTGAGGTGGGTGGAGGAGGCTCCTTCATCAGTTCTACATCCATCTCCAAGTCTGCATCTGTTGTTGTCGTTGGAATATCCATTTTCCAACTGGGAGTAATTACTTCCTCCGAAATGCATTCTCCAGTGCCATAAAAGTGATCCAAAGTATGGACTCTGAGAGGGGAAATTTCTCGGTGAAAGCTGAGTGGAGGGGCGAGCTCCCTAGGGGGGATAATTTCCTCCTCGATAGGGTAGATTCCATAGTCAATTGTGGCATTAGAGGTTGGAGGCTAGGGTTGTTGAGGCCAATTATGGGTTTGGTCGGGGTTTCTTGTAGTGATGAGGGAAATCTGAGAGGGGGGTAGGCTATTGCATCTTGTAAGGGTGTTGTAATACAATAGAATGCTTTTGGATTTCCCCCTCTCTCTGGGCATGGTATGGGCATTCTGGGAGGGATTGGGAAGTATAGATAATGGAGGATTGATAGTGGGTGGCCAAACATTTAGGAGTAAGAGAAAGACAAGGAGCAGTCGATCACAAAGAAAAGATGGAATGTGATAGCGTTCTAGGGAACATGCCTTCATAGTGACTGGCGAATTGATAGGGTAAAATGCCATGAAATCTGAGGTGACCTCTATACTAGTGTTGGTACCTTGCTTGGTACGCCCAGCTTGGTTCATGCAATAAGTCACCATGGAGTGTCCAGTGCACTAACATTACTTCTGGATGAGTGAGGGTCATTCAATATGGAGGGAGGGGAGGCTGGCGACATGGGTCGATAAATCCTTATGCTTCCCATCTCCAGCTATCATCCATTGAGAGCCACTTGTAACCCCATTTGGGAGTTGATGTTAAACCTTTACCTGTTGACAATATAAGCATTTAGATAAGTATTCAACTGTTTCAGATCTCATATTAGGCCAATAATGTTTTTTTCTCAAGGCTGTTATCATTTTCTGGTATCTAGGATGACCAGAATAAGAATTTTTATGCAACTCATTCAGGATTATCATCTTTAATTCAACATAATTTGGTACATAAAATCTTTTTTTGAACTTTAATAGTCCATTTTTGTCGTTATTGAAATATGTACTATTCAAATTCCCTTCATTTTTCTGCAACTGTTCAACTTTTTAGATGTATTATGCATCATTTTTGCCAGCAAATTTAATTCTGTCATCGATATCACTTTCTGTTTTAGTGAAAAATAAACTCATATAACTCATTAGTTCTTTGACTTAGTGCATCTGCATCCTTATTTTCCTTGCCTTTGATATATCAAACTCTGAAATCAAACTCGCTTAAAAATGCAAACTACCTTTCTTACCATGCATTGAGATCATGTTGACTAAATATAGATGTTTCACACTGTTGTTATCTATTAATAGAAGGAATTTCCTTCCCATTAAGTAATGTCGCCACAATTTCAATGCATGAATTACAACAACCAACCCCAAGTCATTAGTTACGTAATTTCTTTCATGTTCCTTCAATTTGTGATATTCGTAACAAATTTTGTGTCTGTCTTGTGAAAATACTAAACCCAATCCTTCTTTAATTGCATCTACACAAAGTGTAAAATATTTATAAGGATCAACCACTTTAAGGATTGGGGTTGTATTTAGTAAACATTTCAATTGATCAAATATTTTCTGGCATTTTTTAGACCAAATAAATTTTGTTCCCTTTTCTTGTAGTGATGTAATAGGATAAACAATTTTGAAAAACCCTTTAATAAACCTTTGGTAATAACCAATAATCCCTATGAATGATATTATGTCCTCTATGTTCTTATATATAGGTCATTCCATGATAGCTTTAATCTTTTCGGGGTCTACAACAATACCATCTTCTAATATCACATGTCCCAAATATTGTATTGTTCTTTTATAGAAGTTGCATTTATTGGATTTAGCATATAATTTATGCT